>CAUYSK010028947.1:0-42034 GCA_963575035.1 Avahi laniger | reverse complement strand
TTGCCTATATATTGCCTTTGCCCCACCTGAGTCAGTGCTTCAAGCATGTCCATCCCCCACACGGTGCGCACCACACCCATTACGTGTGCATATATCCATCCCCTCCTTCCTCCTCCCATCTGCCTGACACCCAATGAGTGTTATTACATATGTGCACTTAAGTATTGATCAGTTAATACCAATTTGATGGTGTTTACATGTGGTGCTTGTTTTTCCATTCTTGTGATACTTCATTTAGTAGAATGGGTTCCAGCTCTATCCAGAATAATACAAGAGGTGCTATATTACCGTTGTTTTTTTGTGGTTGAGTAGAACTCCATGGTATACATATACCACAATTCTTCTAGAATTCTTAAGGTTTCACGCCTTAGGTTTAAGATGTTATCCATGATGAGTTGATTTTTGTGAGCAGTGAGAGGTGGGGATCCAGTTTCAGTCTTCTACATGTGGTTATCCAGTTTCCCAGCACTATTTATTGAATAGAGATTCTTTTCCCCAATGTATATTTTTGTCTGCTTTGTCAAAGATTAGATGACAATATGAGGATGGTTTTATATCTGGGTTCGAAGTCCTGTTCCAAAGGTCTATATCTCTGTTCTCGTGCCAATACCATGCTCTTTTGGTTACTATAACTTTGTAATAAAGCTTAAAGTCTGGTAGACTGATGCCTCCCAATTTGTCCTTTTTGCTTAAGATTGCTTTGGCTATATGAAGTCTTCTCTCGTTCCATACAAAGTGTAGGATTATTTCTTCTAGATCTGTAAAGAATGATGATGGTGTTTTGATAGGGATCGCATTAATTCCATAGATCTCTTTAGGTAGCATGGACATTTTAACAATATTGATTCTGCCAATCCATGAGCATGGTAGGGTTTCGATCTGTTTGCATCTTCCATGATTTCTTTTCTCAGTGTTTCGTAGTTCTCCCTATATAGATCTCTCACCTTCATTAAATATATGCCTAAATATTTAATTTTCTTTGATGCTATTGTGAAAGGTGTTGCATCTTTGATTTGAATTTCAGCTTGACTGTTATTGGTATATATGAATGCCACTGATTTGTGAGCATTGATTTTGTATCCTGAGACTAATGAATTCATTTATCAATTCTAGGAGTCCTTTGGTTGAATCCTTGGGATTTTCTGGATATAATATCATATTGTCAGCAAAGAGTGAGAGTTTGACCTCTTCTTCCCCCGTTTGGACACCCTAATTCCCCTCTCTTGTCTGATTGCTCTGGCAAGGACTTCCAGCACTATGTTGAAAACAAGTGGAGATAGTCGGCAACCTTGTCTGGTTTCAGTTCTCGGCTGTAATGCTTTCAGTTTTTCCCCATTCGGTATGATATTGGCTGTGGGTTTATCATATATGGCTTTAATAATTTTAAAGTATGTTCCATCTTTGCCCATTTTGTTAAGAGTTTTTATCATAAAAATGTGCTGTATTTTGTCAAATGCTTTTCTGTGTCTATTGAGAGAATCATATGGTCTTTGTTCTTGCTTTTATTTATGTGGTGAATTGTGTTTATAGATTTGCATATGTTGAACCATCCTTGCATCTCTGGGATAACACCCACCTGGTCATGATGAATTATTTTTTTGATGTGCTGTTGGATTCGGTTTGCTAAGATTTTGTTGAGGATTTTTGCATCTATATTCATGAGGGATATTAGTCTGTAGTTTCCTTTTTTTGTTGTGTCCTTTCCTGGCTTTGGTATCAAGGTGATATTGTCTTCATAGAATGAGTTGGGAAGGATACCATTCTTCTCAATATGGAATAATTTCCTCAGTGTAGATATGAGTTCTTTTTTGTAAGTTTGGTAAAATTCAGATATGAACCCATTTGGTCTGGGACTTTTATTTTTTTGGAAGATTTTTTATTGCTGCTTCGATTTCTATGCTCAATATTGGTCTGTTCAGGAATTCTATTTCTTCCTGACTGAGCATAGGGAGGTTGTGTGTTTCTAAGAATTTGTCCGTTTCCTCCATCCATGGTTTGTAGTTTTGGGGCATGTAGATTTTTATAGTATTCAAAGATGATGTTTTGTATTTTTATGATGTCTGTAGTGCCTCTCCTTTTTCATTTCTAATTGAGTTTATTAGAGTCCTTTCCTTTCTAGTTCTTGTCAGCCTAGCTAGAGGGCTGTCAATTTTATCTTTTTGAAAAACCAACTTTTGGTTTTATTAATATTCTTCATAGTTCCTTTGTTGACCTCTTCTGCTCCCATTTGGACATCCTTAATTCCCCTCTCTTGTCTGATTGCTATGGCAAGGACTTCCTCAATTGCATTTAGTTCTGCTCTTATCTTAGTTATTTCTTTTTTTCTGCTAGGTTTAGGATTGATTTGCTTTTCCTTTTCCAATTCCTTGAGATGGTTTATTAGATTGTTAATTTGTGAACTTTCTGTCTTTTGGATGTGAGCATTTAATGCTATTAGTTTTCCTTTCAGGAATGCTTTTGCTGTACCCCACAGATTTTGATAACTTGTGTCCCTGTTTATCATTTGGTTTGAAGAATCTTTTGATTTCTATCTGGATCTCCTCTTTGACCCAGTAGTCTTTCAGCAATAGATTGTTTAATTTCCATGACTTTGTGAAGTGGTGAGTGTTTCTGTTGGAATTGATCTCTAATTTTATACCACTGTGGAATGAGAAGATACATGGTATAATTTCTATATTTTTAAATTTGTTGAGATCTGCTTTGTGGCCTAAGTTGAGATTAATTTTAGAGAAAGTTCCATGAGTTGATGAGAAGAATGATGTATATTCAGCTTTATTTGGGTGGAATGTTCTGTAGATGTCTGTTAGACCCATTTGTTCTAGAGCTCTGTTTAAGTCCATTGTTTCTTTGCGTATTATGTGCTTGGAGGATCTGTCCTGTTCAGTCAGTGGGGTTTTAAAATCCTTAGCTACTATGAAATTACTATTTATCATGTTATTTAGATCAAGCAGGGTTTGCTTTATGTATTTGGGTGCTCTGGTGTTGGGTGCATAAATATTAAGAATTGTTAAGTCTTCTTGCTGGATTTTTCCCTCCACTATTATATAGCGATCATATTTGTCTTTCTTTACTTTTGCTGTTTTAAAGTTTATGTTATCTGATATAAGAATAGCTACCCCAGCTTTCTTTGGTTTTCATTTGCCTGGAAGTTTGTTTTCCAACCCTTGACCTTGAGACTGAAAGCATCTTTGTGGGTAAGATACATTTCCTGGAGACAGTAGATACTTGGCTTGCGGTTTTTTATCCACTCAGACAATCTATGTCTCTTCGGTGGACAATTCAAACCGTTTACATTTATTGAGCGAATTGATATTTGGGGCAGATTTCTGTTCATACTGTTGGATAAATTCTTATTGTTTTGTTTTACCTCTCCAGCCATTGTGGAATCAAGGTTCTGAACTTTAACTCTTGAGTGATTTTTATCTTGGTGCATGTCTATGGGACTGTTCAGTGTATAATGCAGGTCTGAGTACTTCCTACAGGGCAGGTCTGGTCTTTGCAAATTCCATCAGTGATTGCTTGTCTGGGAAATTCTTTATTTCTCCCTCATAGAGGAAGCTTAGTTTGCCAGGTAAAGAATTCTAAATTGGCCATTATTCTGTTTTAGAAGATTGAGGATGGGTGTCCAATTCCTTCTAGCTTGTAAGGTTTCAGTTGAGAAGTCAGCAGTTAGTCTGATAGGTTTTCCTTTGTAGGTTATCTGCTGTTTTTGTCTTACTGCCTCTTTCATGTTTACTTTGGCCAGCCTAATAACTATGTGATATGGTGATTGCCTTTTCACATTGAGTCTCTGAAGAGTTCTGTGCTTCTTGTACCTGGATATTTAGATTTCTGGCCAGGTAGGTTTTCCTCCATTATTCTAAGAAATAGATTTTCCAGCCCTTGTGTATTTTCCTCTTCTCTCTGGGATGCGTATAATTCATCCTATTCCTAAGGCTTTCCACTGTGTTTTGTGGTTCCTTGAATGCCTGTTTCATTTCCAGTATTTCTTTTTGGTTCTTTTGTAATATTTCAATTTCTTTAGAGAATTTTTCATTCATTTCCTGTTACTGTTCTTGTGGCTTCTTTGTGTTGTTGGATTTCTATTTTTTCAATTCAGTTCCACTGAGTTTTCTTATAATCCGTATTTGGAATTCTTCCTCTGTCATTAAATCATTTCATGTAAGTTGGTATTCATTGTTAAGGATCTAATGATTTCTTTTGGGGTGACTTTTCTCTCTGATCTTTCATGTTTCCTGTGTTCTTTTGTAGATTCTTTCTCATCAGGGTATTTGGTTGAGAACTGGGGGTGCTAGGACTGGTTCATAGTCCCATCTCCACGTCCCCAAGGGTCATTCCTTGACTGTGCTGGGGAGAGATGCACTGGTCCTGTATTGCCTTAGGGGTATTTTAGCAAATTGGGTTACTTCTGATTTGTTGTTTTCACCTCTTGCTAATGGAGACTAGTGAGTTTGGTTACCCAGTTTAAGCTCCCAGCTGGTGGATCATACTTGTGAGTATGACTCCACTGCCCTCTAATAGCTTGAGATGGAAGGCACTATGTTAAGCTATGGGGTTACCCTCTCTGTCATTGATTGTAGTTTGCATGGAGGACAAGTTATTGAGTAATCTGATATCTCTGTGTTAGGCTGTTATCCCCCGGATGGGGTATACGAATGCCCCAATCTTTGGGAGGGGCCTTGCCACTCCTGAGAATTACTTGGACCCTGTTCTCTCTTATGGTGAGGTTAAAGGCAAGATAGATTGTAGCTGGTGCCTGCAGGCCTGGGTGTGTGTGCTTCTATGGTTGCTTGGTCTGCCCCTAGGGGGAGCCGCTAATATGTTATTCAGAGCTCTTTGAGGTAAGGCTGCTTCTGATGGGAGGGGTCAATTGGTGCACTTGCTGAAGTCTTTAGCAAGGTTTTTCCTTTCCTGTCTACAATCTTCAGTGCTGGCGGCTGTCCAGATGCAGAGAGCAAGGCCTGGAGTTAAGATCTTATTAGATGACCTAAGCTGGTCCGGTGGGCCGAATCAATAGGCTACCGACTGTTTTTGAGTGCCAAAGCCCCGCAGATTCACACCAGTCACACAGAGAAAGTGGCTTTTCTCACTTCTCCCCACCTCCAGGTGCGGAGCCCGTGGCGCCTGGAGTGAAAGTGCCCAGGCTGGGAGAGGGGTGTTGCCTGAAACTACTGGAAACTGCTGCATGCCGTGGCATCTCCGGGCTGCGGACCCCTACAGATGGCGGCTGCTCTCCCCTGGAGAACTAGCGTTTGCGGGGAGCACTCGAGATTAGTCTGCTGGCACTGGCCTGGTGAGCCGAATCAACATGTCGCTATTTTTCTGCACCAAAGTCATGTAGATTCATTCATACCAGTCGCAGAGAGAACGCGGCTTTTCTCACTTCTCCCCACCTCCTAGGGCTGAGCCTGCCACCCGCAGCCAAAGTCCCTGGGCTGGGCGAGGGGTGTTACCTGAAACTGCTGCATGCCACAGCATCTCTTGGCGGTGGACCCCCAAAATGGCAGCCGCCTGCCCCTGGAGAGCTAGTGCTGGGGACAACCACTCAGGAGTTGGCAGATGCTGGTCCAGCAGGCTGAATCACCACCGCTAGCTGTCCCCTCTGCATCACAGTTCCACAGTCTCACGTCTGCCTAGCAGAATGTCCTGCTCTTTCTGTCCCACCTGAGCCAGCCAAATCATCAGTGATTTCCAGGGGCAGAGCCCCCTTTTCAGCGTTCACCTCCTGTGCTCTGGTCCCACTGACCACCAGAGATGAGGTGCCTGTCTCCAGTCTCCCTCATGCAGGTCAGGGTTGCAGGAAGTAACCACTCAGACCAGTCCCTCCCCCACCCAGTGTGGACCCAGCACAGAGCACTGGAGAGTTCAAAATGTTTCCTGCTATTGTCTCCTCTTCACAGAGCTTGTCATCCCGTACCACGACTTTGCACCAACTTCAGGCATATCCTTGTCTGAGTGGGTGTGGAGGTCTGTGGTGGAGCCAGGCGTCCTCCTGTGGGTCAGATCACACTGTGCTGGCTGGCTGGGCGGGCACAGCCCGCCCGCGCTCTATTCCCTATTGTATGTCTTGCACTTTCCAGTCTTTATGCTGGTATCTCCCTTTCACCTTTTTTTTCCCTGCTGTGTGTCCCACGCTGTTTCTCTGCAGATTCACAATGCTGTTCTTACGGAGGAGTGATCCACTCGTGTTTAGCTGTCCAAGTTCTTCACCTCCTTCTCTGGGAGCAGTGAGCCAGGAGGTCACCACTAATCGCCATTGTTCCCCCCTTAATTACCATGTATTTGTATGGTTTCCGAAATTCCTCTTGATAATGATTTCTAGTTTTAACACTGTGGTCTAAGAAGATACTTGATATAATTTGTATTTTTGAAAATTGATCAACACTTGTTTTGTGGCCTAAACTTATGGTCTGTCTTGGAGAATGTTCCACATGCTAATGAGTTGAACTCCTAGCCTCAAGCAATCCTCCTGCCTTGGCCTCTCAAAGTGCTGGAATTACAGGCATGAGCCACTGGACCTGGCCAATATGTGTTAATGAGAAGAATGTATATTCTGTAGTTGTTGGGTAGAGTGTTCCATAGATGTCTGTTAGGTACATTTGGTTTAAAGTACAATTTAAGTCCAATGTTTCTTTGTTGGTTTTCTGTCTCAATGTTTTGTCTAATGCTGTGAGTGAGTTGTTGAAGCCCCTCACTAGAGTTGTATTGCTGTCCATCTGTTTCCTTAGGTCTAGTAATACTTATTTTATGAATCTAGGTGCCTCAGTGCTGGATGCATATATATTTAGGATTGTTATATATCCTATTGTTGAATTGATCCCTTTATCATTATATAATTACCTTCTTTATCTTTTTTTATTGTTTTTGATTTAAAGTCTGTTTTGTCTGATATAAATATAGCTATTTCTGCTTGCTTTTGGTTTGTGTTTACATGGAGTATCTTTTTCTACCCCTTTACTTTCAGTCTATATGTATCTTTATAGGTAAATTGAGTTCCTCACTCAGCACAGTTAGACATATTTTTCTATCCATTCCACCAATCTATATCTTTTAAGTGGAGCATTTAATCCATTTACATGCAAGGTTAATATTGATATGTGAGGTTTTGCTCCTGTCATATTGTTCATTATTATCTGTTTTATAATTCTTTATTTTGTTTTTCTCTGTTTATCTCTGTGGTTTGTTGGAGTTCTGTTGTGTTGCCATTTGATTCCTTTCTCTTCCCTGTTTGTGTGATTATTTCATAAGACTTGTGAGTTTTATACTTTAGTGTGTTTTTATGATAGTGAATATTAACCTTTTGTTTTCATGTTTAGGACTCCTTTCATCATTTCTTGTAAAACTCGTCTAGTGGTGACAAATTCCCTCAGGGCTTGCTTGTCTGGGAAAGACTTTATTTCTCCTACATTTATGAAGCTTATTCTAGCTGGAGATAAAATTCTTGGTTGGTAGGTTTTTTTTTCTTTTAGTACTTTGAAATAGCCTCTCATTCTCTTCTGGCCTGTAAGGTTTCTGCTGAGAAGTCCACTTAGTCTGATGGGATTTCCTTTATAGGTGACTAGATGCTATCCTCTTGCTGTGCATTGTATTTCTGTGAAAGCTAAGAGTGGCAGAAATACGGTTGGCAAGAATGGGTATTTTAATTATAGGTTCATAGGTCTGTTTCCCTCACAATATCCTGAGGCCTGGAATGCAGGGTTTGTCTTTTTCATCTTTGCTTTTCTAGGTCAGCCAGTGTGCCTGGAACATTGTATTAACACATGCTCAGTAAAATAAATTTAGTATTTGGAATATTCTAGGGAAAGGACCAGCATGCATAGAAACCTGGAGATGGGAAACAATGAAATGCATTCAGAGACCTGCAAATAATTCAATGGGTTCCCAGGTGGGCCAGGAAGGAGACTTACCCCTGGTATTCTAGAAGGCAAAGTGGAACCAAAGTATAAGAGTGTGGGTCCCAGCCCTCAAACCACTTACTAATAGAAGCACATTTACTCATGTATTGTTTGTTCATATCATCACCCAAAGCATATTTTGCATAAAACATAGTACCCTTTTCTGACATGGGCCCTATGTCCTCAAGATATGGTTTATTAGTAAGCCTAAAGTGTCAGCAGCTGTTCTGACATATTTCTTCTCTTCTTTCCTGAATCTTGTTTCATTACTGTTTAAAAAGCAAATGTCTTTCCAGCCTCCACTTCACCTCTTTGTAAGATCTTGGCAGTTTCAAGTATATGATGATCTGGAAATGGGATATTTCTGGCTTTCTTTCATTTTCAGTTTAGATTTTTCAGGCAGCTCTGATATTTCAAGTCATCCTGTGATCTCCCTTTTGGTATCACCATCTTGAAAAAAGTCACAAGTTTATTCTCTACCAGTTGACTCACAGGTGTGAGATTAACTGTGGGAGCTATCAAGCGATTCACACACTTTTTTGTGGGGGTAGGAGGACAGGGACTCGCACTGTTGCCTGGGCTAGAGGGCGGTGGTGTGATCATAGATCACAGCAACCTCAAACTCCTGGGCTCAAGCGATCCTTCTGCCTCAACCTCTCAAGTACCTGGGACTACAGGTGTGTACCACCATGCCCAGATATTTAAAAAAAATTTTTTCTATGGATGAGATCTTGCTCTGTTGCTCAAGGCTTGTCTCGAACTCCTGGGCTGAAAGGATCCTCCTGTCTCAGCCTCCCAAAGTGCTGGGATTAGAGGCATAAGCCACCATGTCTGGCTGATTCACACACTTCTGTAAGTCGCTCTAATAAAGTCTCAGCAACTCAGGGGTCATTCTGTTTTATTATCTTTATCAATACTAATAGAGTCTGCATCAATCTGTCCTTGGCCATAGCTGAACTCTTAAATTATAGAATCTTAGTGTTGGAAGAATCTTTAGTACATATGCAATCCAACCTCATATCTCATGTAGAAATACCTTTTGTTCTACCATTTCTCCACATAGAAGGTCTCTTGACCAGTTGGGATATCTATGACAGGAAGCACATTATAACACAAAACCTTCCATTTTTTATTACAGTGATTTTAATTTTTAGACCATAACTTTTATTGGACTGTAACTTCCTAAAATTTCAAATTTTGGTTATGTTCCAAATTTTAAAATTTTGTCTATATTTCAGCTATTTTAATCTATCCAAAATAAAATTAAACCTTCCCTTTTAACTATTGAATCTAACTCCATTTCTTTATACTCATTAGTATTGAGTTGAGAACTTCAGTTACCTTAGCATCTTTAAAAAAATTATTTGTATATTTTGTTTTTGGAAATGGCTGATAGCTGTTTTCCCAAGCTGAAAGATCATCTTTTTGATCTTCAGATGGCTTAGTTTGAGGTTTATGATCCATAAACTTGGGTTTCTATAGTAGAGGAAAATGGTGACTTTAGGAGGATTGAAAATAAAAAGATGGCTAAAGAGGTCTGGAAAGAAAAATTTTCCAGGCTCCGGAGCAAATGAATAGCTTGTTTAGGGAGCATACAGAAAGAAATTTCTGGAACTCATAGAAAATAGAACATGTTTTAGGCTCTAGGGTAAAAAAAGCTATCTCCAATAGTTGTAAAGTGATCCAATCTTTTTGAAAGAGGATCTGACAAGACGTATATAGATATTTACGATATGGTTACCTCTGTTTTTTAAATTGAAGTCTAACATACACCTGCAGTAAAGTGTGCACATTTTAAGGGCACAGCTTGATGGTTTTTAAGGTACACACCCGTGAATCCATAATCTATATAAAGATATAGAACAGTTCCAACACCCAAAAAGGCTTCCTTGTCCTTCCTCCCATTTGATAATTCTCCCTCCAAAGGTAACCACTATTCTGACATCTATCACCATAGCATAGTATTACCAGTTCTTGAAATCATGCGTCATATATTCTTTTGCATCTGGCTTCTTTCACTCAGTATTGTCTGAGATTTCTCTATGTTGTTGCAGGTAATCGTTGTTTACTCTT
Source organism: Avahi laniger (assembly GCA_963575035.1). NCBI lineage: Eukaryota > Metazoa > Chordata > Mammalia > Primates > Indriidae > Avahi > Avahi laniger. The sequence goes on along the minus strand of CAUYSK010028947.1, from coordinate 32,066 downwards.
TCAGTGCAGTGTATTATTTCTTTGTAGGAATACACCAAAATTTACCCACTCTACAGTTGGTGGACATTTGGATTGTTTTCAGTTTTGGACTATTATGAATCGGTATATGGACATTTTCGATCATGTTTTTTAGGTGGATATCTGTACTCATATTTACCTTCTGACCAAACATTTTACCCCAAGGAAATTATCCCCAAAAATGAATAAGCAAAGGTCCAAAAATGCAAGCACACTGTAGCATTGTTTATAGTAGTGAAATATTAGAAAGCCTAAATACTCATGAGTAGGAGATTAAGTAAATTGTGACATATCCATACAAAGAACCTATTATAGTCATTAAATGAGTAAGGTAAATCTACATGGAAATTTGTCTGTGCTGTATTATTATTAAGTAAAACAAAGCAGGATTATAAAACATTGTATCTAGTATCATCACATTTAGATAAAAATATATACATATATTTTACTATTTTAAAAGTACCTTTGCTACATGTATTAAACAGTAAATTGTTAAAAGTTTTTATCTCTAGGGGATGGTTAGACTAAGGAGAGACTCATTTTTAACTTGTAGTTAATTCTAGATAATAAATGTGTTACTTTTGAATAATTCAGAATTTTGAAGACATTTCTATTTTGAAGGAAAAGAAATGAAGAGGGTAACTTTCATGTGTTGAGAAATAAATAAAAGCAGGATTCTGAGATGCCAACGGGAGGCTTCTGAAGGTCAGGGGGAAGTTTTCAAGAGCCCATGGCATGCAGAGTTTGAGGGGGAGGGGTGTCAGAGATGACCTGGACTAAGAGGCCCTGCTGACTTGATTGCTGTGTATCCCACTGAAGGCTCAATATCTTCCTAAGTCTACCTCATAGAAATTTTTTGTTTGTTCATCTGTTTTTTTATAATTTTTATATTTTGAGATGCCCTCCTGAGAGGAGGCAGCTTTTGATATGCGAACTAACACGTTCACATATTCCTTCAGGGCAAAGCCCTACAAAACTCCTGAGATCATTTCTGTCTCTACTATTGTAGGGGGCAATTCAATAAAGCAATAATTCTATGGAGTGGCATATTTTCATTATAGAAAATAAGCAAATAGTCTATGGCCATACCACCCTGAACGTGCCTGATCTTGTCTGATCTCATGAAGCTAAGCAGGGTTGGGCCTGGTTAGTACTTGGATGGGAGAAAATAGGCAAACAATAAGCACAAGGGGAAAAAAACTTACATTTTTGCCATTCAGAGATAACTCCTAATACCATTGTGTAAAAGTTTCCAGTTTTATTTATGTATTAGACATTCACATATAATACACAGTATTTTTAAATGGGATTTTTGCAATCCCTTCCTCTCTCTTCTCTTAACCACTTTATCCAATTTTCTTTCTCCCTGACTTTCCCATTACAAACGTAGAGAAAAGTAACCTTCAAGTGGCTTAGAAATGTGTGTCAGCAGCCAAGTGGCCCCTCTTCCAGGAAGGAAACAGCTCTGGGACCTGCAATATCACTTGGTGTGTTAATTTACTCTACAGAGGCACCTGTTCTAGGGATATGGCCTTAAGCCAAGCAAGTTGACATCCCTCTCTATTGGACACAACCTAAAACTCTGCAATTTTCTCTTGTAGGCATTTTCAGCTTTTTACTTTGTGATGAATTTTTTAAACTTGACATCAAAGGAACTCTCTCAGGAAAATGTGATTGAGATGATGGGAAATTTCTGCTCTAGGCCTTGGGAGGAGGTAAGTAACTAGAAACAGCAGCTATCACAATTGCCCTGCGCCCCCAATAGAGTGGAGAATTTAAATCTGCTCTTAAACTTGTGGCTGGTTTGACTAAGATCCAGCAAATGTGCTAGAAAAGCACAGATGGCAGACACAGGAATGAATTCATCAGCATTCCTTGATAACTTGCCATATAGAGGCTTAAATAAGATTTGATTCTTCTCACCTATTACAAAGTCGGCTAGTAGACAGCTGCCGGCATGGGGTCAGCAGCTCAATTTTATCTCAGCCATTGCTGCTTCAGTTCTGTTGTGCCTATTTCCTCATGGGCACAAGATGGTTGCTGTGGCTTCAAGCATCACAGCCATGTTCAAGGTCAGAAGAACGGCAGAACCAGATACGTTTGTTCCTTTTTATAGGAAAGCAATAAGCTATCTCAGAAGTCCCTCAGCAGCCTTCTCCTTATATCTCATTGGCCAAAGACTGACTTGGAAAGCAAGGTGTAGGATTTCATGATTGGCTTAGAGCCTTAGACCAATTGTGAGCTGCTGCCTGGTGCTGGGCACAGCGTGGCTCACTCTCTTTCCTCAGCCCCTGAAGGGGCCATTCTTTATAAAAGACAGATCACCTAGGGGTGGCTCAAAACAGCAGCTGTTTTTAAGTTGATACAGTTGCAAAAGTGAATGGTAGTTTCATTCTTAAGAAATATCATTAATTAAAAAAGGATGCTTGTCCTCATCTGCACTGACGAGGGGGGGGCGGGGGAGCTATGCCTGGAGGTTTGGCATTCTCTCCAAGTATTCTGAGTTAGAATATGAAAGAAGTGTGGTCAAGGCCTTCAGCAAGAGCTGCTCACATATGCCTCAGCACTTTTACAAAACACTTTGGGGAGGTTTTGTGCAGCTGGTGGTGATCTGTGGAGGAAGATAAGCATCTTGGAGTAAAGGCAACTTGAGACCAGGCTGACATATGGCTGCTGAGGAAGTAGACTTAAGCTGCTCTTTGAAAAAAAATTAATTCTGGTTTAGAGTAAAAGTTCTGTCAGATTTCCTTTCTTTTCCACATCTAATTTTTTACATCATCAGATTGTTAGTCTGGGAACGTGTATATGCAGACCTGTGGGGTCTGCTCAGGTAAGCTAAGCCACATGGGGAATTGCTCAGAGGCCCAGGAAGTAAGCTCAGAAAGGCCTGCATTTGGGAGAAATCCTGAAACATATTTTTTGGGGGGGAGGGGTGGATTGCAGGATGAGACCCATATCCTTACCCAGAGCCTAGAATGGTGAGAGGGGTTATGACCCAGGGTTGATTTTCCCCAGCTACATCGTTTATCCGTGTGGGAAGCACTGTTTTGTCAAGTACACTGTTAAAAGGTGACTCTTTCTTCTTTTCCTCCTAACTTCACCATGAGGAAGGACTGCTACTCCAGTATGGCTGTGTTTGGGAATATTCCTTCCGAACACCTTTGGCAGAGAGAAAACTAACAATTGTAAGCATATATTATATGCTGAAAGGTAGGCTAGATACTGTATACATGTCATAGCATGCTGCCTGTTTCTGCTTTGGCAGGGGAAATAAAATGTAAACCACACCTACTAATGTTCAGTAGGATGCCCCAAATCATTGGGTCCCTGAGGTGGAGAGACTATAAAAGTGTGTGAAAGAGACACTCCATGGTTATCTTCTGGTAGGTTAATTAGAGGGCTAGTAGAATCTTTCAGCAATCAGAATACAGCCTCTTCTTCCCTACTCTGAAAGTCTGGTCATCCAAGAGAACAATGTTGTGAGATTCTATGTGTACTAACAACTAGGTATTTCTCAGTATGCTCTGGATACTGACATTCAACTCCATTAATTTTTAGCCTTTCTAGGGCAATGCATCCCATTCTTGAAGATCTACCAGTGCCCCTTTATGGGGGGGGGGAGTAAGCAGATATTCATGAGGGACAGAGAACTTGGTACTGTTCCACTGCCCTGGGAATAGAAAAAAGAGAGGCGAGAAGAGGAGATGAGAGAGAGAGGAGTGGAGCCCTCCCCCCATTTGGGAAACACAGTAATGAACCTGCAAACATTAGCATGATCAGTTCTGGATTGATAAACCAGAAGGATATCTTTGGCTTCTATATTGTTGGCTACTATCATAACCCCCAGGAGGTCAGATTTCATAGCTAATGTACAACCTTCCAGAAGGAGGGGAGGAATAGTAATATTGAAGAATTCAGGGAAATTAGGCCAAAATTGCATTCCTCTCAAGGGATAAGCCAGCCTTCAGGAACCTATGGGGGGGGGGTGGGCAGGCAGTTTCAAGTTGGGCCTAAGTGGATTACTGGAATTCCGTACCCCACAGGTGTTCTTTGACAGGCCCACCAAGACTACATCCAATGGGGGAGGAGGTCTTTCCACAGAGGAAAAGCAGAATGCAGTTACTGAAAGGAAGAGGCAGGGACCTGGACAGGCCTTGTCAACTGATGTCCACACCACAGTCTCAGGAGAATGTTACGTATATAGAGGAGTTGATCAACAGGTATTTTCCAGAACTGTGTTGGAAAGAGTTCCAAGCTCGGTCATTCTAAGAGTTCTGTTAGAGTAGAGCAAGGCAGGCTAGGTATGGACTTATTCTTCCTGAAACTGGGGGAAGGCAGGAACCAAGTGAGAAGCAGTCCCCAGCCAGTGGGTAGGGTTTACAGGATGGGAGAGAAATCTGGGAAAATGGGGGTGGTTTAGGCAGCCAGGAGATACTACATATAAAACATCTGCTATAGTTCCTGATACATAATATATGCTTAACAAATGTTAGTTCTCTCTCTGCCCAGGATGTCCAGGAGGAAATGCCTATTTCAAGGGCTGAGGAGCAGGGAAAGGCTGCAGATGAACTCTGGCTGAACTAGAAATGCCCTGGCCTATTGGAACAGAGTAGGCTGTGGGCATCTGGGTTTATATCCACAACAGCTAGGACAGGTAAGGGCAAGGGGTGGCAGGTGGCTCTTAGTATCTTCAGTGGGGAGCAGGATGAGTGAACACATGAAAGACTCAAGGGAGCAACCACTTTGCATGACCCAGATAAAAAAAATAGAGGTTAAGTAAAGACAAGATAGAAGGTGAGGTATTGGTACTTTTAGCAAAATGCTTCCTAAACTCTGCTCCAGATCTGTTTTCTCAAACTTTACTGTGCACATTAATCACCTGGGAATCATATTAAAAATGCAGATTCTGAGTTGGGTGTTCTGGGGTGAGGACTAACAAGCTCCCAAGAGATGCTGATGCTGCCAGTCCAGGGACTAAACTGAGTGTAAGGCTTTACGTGACGCTGTTGTCCTCACATGCTGACAGAGGCTCCGAGCCGAAAACTGTGGTCCAGGAGCATATAGAAAACTCTGATTAAAGAAAGGTAAATGATTTCTCTCATGCAGTATTTTTTACAGCTTTTAATATGCTAATGTGATTTTGAAACTCCAAGTTTAGGGGATGAAAGGGATTCTAAAACTTAGTGTTTCTGAACCTATTATTAGACCACAGAAACTACGTTTTCCCTAGAGGACCTGTTAGTATAGAATCCTGTGGAGGAAGAGCTTCCTTAAGAGACCCTAAACTGTAAACCCTGCACCCACTGAAGCAGAGCAGCACACTCCAAAGCTTCCTGGGAGAGGCCAGCCTTCAGGCCCATGTGAACTAAGGGCTTTCTCCTTTTTTCGTCAGGTCTAGTAGTGAAAAAGAGGGCCAGGGAGAGGCGCTTGCTATACAAGTATGATATTTCCTTCACTTCACTTCTAGGTAAAGGCATCTTTCGTTGGAGTAAAGGAGAAATACCTGAGTGAATACTGCTTTTCTGGTACTTACATCCTCTCCCTCCTCCTGCAAGGCTATCATTTCACAGCCGATTCCTGGAAGGATATTCATTTCCTTGACAAGGTAATTTGGGTAACTTTTGGGTCGGGGGGAGGTTGGGTTTGGGTGTTAGTGATTGAAGTAGCTTTGGGCTTGAAAGAAGTGGGAGTCAACTTGATTTAAATTTTGGCCTGATGTTCTGTTCTACCATTCCTCCTCTAACCAAGCTGGCACTCTGTGTCAAGCCCTCCTGGGTATGTCGACCAGCTGTGGGCATTCTCTTTAAGGAGAGCTACCTTCATTCTCAGTTGTACCTTCCTTCCCACATAACAGTGGCTAATTTCTTACAAAACAAAAAAGTGAAATACTAAAGTAACAGCATTTCAGTAGTCGCAGTAATTCTGTGTGCTGACTTCAACAACACTCTCAAAGGCCCCTTCCACAATCTGGGCAAGGATAATCATGGTTTCATCATCCTTTTTGGTTGTTACTTTAAGGTTGACCAATCTGAAAGCTCCGTGTGAGGAAGGGGACTGAGTGGCTATAAATGATGGGACGATTGTTTAGAAGCCAGGCTTAGCGTCAGCCCTGAAGCAACCTCACTGCTGTGCTTTATCATAGCGCCACCTGCAGGAATAGAGACACATTTACATCAGTTTAGCAACTCATGCTTTATGAAAAATACTGAGCAGTGTTTTTCCACCTTTTTAAATCTATGCTCACTAATGGCAAAAACATTTACCCCCGTATTAAATATGGCGATTTCAAGCAAAACCAGTGATTGAGGCAGAGGGCTGTAGCAGCCCTGAGGATACTAAGTTTCATTACACTCTTGTCAGTACTGCCTTTGCTAATTCAAACTCAAATCTTTTCCTTGTTTTCATATCCCAGACTTCCTTCCATTCCATCAAAGTTTATTTTGTTTGAGGGATATGTCTATGTCAAATTCAGGAATGACACACAGGGCAGTCCTGAGATATTCTTTGAACTCCTCTAAAGCATGATCCAGCTTTTCTAATTTGATAGAAAATTAGAAAAGCTGATAACTCCGCTAGCTCTGGATCCTTCTTTGACACAGGCAGTAGATAAGGTTTCCATCCTCCAGAGGGGAGTGGATCTTTTACAGATTATTAATCCCCAGTATTGGTAAGGGTTTAGAGGAGAGGGAACTTCCACGTGATATTGGTTGGAGTGTAAATTGGCACAACTTTTTGAGAGACTGTTTTGATAATATGTGCTAAGAACCTTTAAAAATGTGCACATCATGTTGTCTAATTACTCCATTTCTAGAATTTATGATAATTGGATAAAGTGAGTAAAAGTGATGTATAAGGCAGTTCATGCCAGTGAGGATACAGAAATATCTTGAGACACAGGATGATGTTCACAAGGTACTGTTAAGTGAATTATTCTACATACAATTTAATTCCATTTTTGGTAAGAAAAAACGTGCAGAGAGGACTGGAAGAATATGTCACAAAATAATAACAGCAGCAACTTCTGCATGGGGAAGTATGGATGGTTTTTATTTTCTTCTTTAGATTATCTGTACTTCCTAATTTTTCTACCATGACCATGCACAGCTCATGCAATAAAAAAATTTCCAAAATTATTTATTATCCACAGACCACCTATTATTCAAATATGTTTTAAGGTAACTGGAAAATACTCCTAGGAAGATGGGAAGGTTGAGCATGTTTTATCATTTAATAAGAATCTATTCTCATGCATATGCATAGTCTTCCAACTTCCATAAAGTGAGATTGACTTGCTGGGATTATTTCCTAATTTTTCCCAAGTTGAGAAGTCCTGGTTTTCTGTGGATGAGTTTCCTGGGCCTCATGAAGATGTAAAAGCCCAGGAACAATCATTTATTTCCTTATCCTTTTGTCTGCTTCTTGTCACCCCTCACCGCTCCTCCTCCCCTCAAATTCACACAAACAAGAAAAAAGGAATGCAAAGCTCCAAAGGTCTATTTGAATTAAGTTCTTCTAGGCAGGAAAATCAGGCATTCACCAGATTCCTCTCTGAACTTTGGGAATATAGTAATGAGGCTCCAAACTCTCTTTCTTAATCACTTGTTCCTACTCCCTATTTTCCCTAAAACCATCCTCCCAGTTTGGAATATAAAATTAATCCATTTAGAGAACTGAATGTGGTCTCTCCACCTATTGGGTGCTCAGTGGTATGGATGGGGTTGCATGAAAGCTACAGATTATCTCCTTGAACCACAAACAACAGATTTTCCCCACTGTTTGCAGATCCAGGGCAGCGACGCCGGCTGGACTTTGGGCTACATGCTGAACCTGACCAACATGATCCCAGCTGAGAAGCCTATGTCCTTACCTCTCCCCCACTCCACCTATGTCTTCCTCATGGTTCTCTTCTCCCTGATCCTTGTTGCAGTGATCATCACAGGCTTGTTTATCTTTCATAAGCCTTCATTATTCTGGAAAGAAGCGGTATAGCAAGAACAGCTGGAATCTGCTGACTGGAGTGAGAAAAAAAAACTTGCCCAGGGAGCAATTTCCTGCATGGTGATGTACAAGGTCATTCTTCCCTGCTTGCCAGGGCCAGTCTTGACCAGCATTGAAGCTTCCTTGGCTTTTGCTGAAGTCTTTCTTTGGGAGGTATTCACCACCCTCTTCCATAAGGACTTCCGGTAGACACTGTCTCTTTTGTGAGTCTTTCTTAGCTACCCCTTTCTCCTTTGTACTCTGTGCTTGTGTTGGTTGTGAAGACCTGCCACTTTTCATGATCTTTGCTTTATAAAAGAACAATATTGACTCTGCCTAGAAAAACTGAGAGTCCTGAGTCCTGTGCTGGGAAGTTGAGCTGGTTAAAAGAAGAATCTCAGGAACTGGTTCAATTGTGCTCTTTCAGAATCTCTCTCTCCTGCTTCTCGTTCATTAATAAAGCCACATAATGCCTCTGGAGAGGGAAGACACACATCCCATTCCCAGGCTGCCCTTTGGTCGAGAAAATTTTCTAGAGTGGGCAAATATGTGCTAAGGCCAAAGAGTTTTACAAGGGAATCCTATGTACTCATGCAGTTAATATAATTATTAATATTAATTCCATCCAAAACAGGGATGTGAATGAGTCACATATTCCTGGGTGATGCCAAAATACCATACAGAGGAACACTCAGAGCAGAGATTTTTAAAAAGCAGATGTACATACAGGCATTCAAATATCAGGGCTTACTACACAGTAGTCGTATACATGTCAGGAAGAAAAATATAGTTACAACTCAGGGTCAGGAAAATTCATCCTTAAACCCATCTTATGAAGTTTTGTTTTTATTATGGTAAAATACACATAAATAAAACTCACTATTTTAGCATTCAATTCAGTACAAATCAATGACATTTAGTACCTTCACAATGTTTTGCAACCATCACCACTATTTAGTTCCAGAACATTTTCATCATCAAGAAATTGTCTGGAGGTAAGACCATCCTGGTAGGCACAAACCACAAACCTTTCAGTTAACAACTGCACCTGCAAAGATGGCTCACTGAGTTTTAAAGCTGTGCCACGTCTCATTGTCACAGGGTTTACTTTAGTGAGAGGGTGGCATTAGTATGGAATGGCATGCTTTTGCCCTTCATGGTGTTTACACGTTAAAATGTGCCAGAAACCAAGTCTGCACCACCCTTGTCTCACACAGTATAGGCTTTACTTACTTATTCCATGGAATAGTTTGTGGGAGAAGCAGCCTGGAAAGATGGAAAGATGAAGAGACCCTGTATCCCGTTCCCTTAAGGATTGCTTCAAGAGTTACCCGTTGAGCAGGATTGAGTGGTGATGTATTATTCTGACCTTGTCCCAAGCTCTCCATCTCTGGATCTGGGGGCTGACTGTTGAGCTTGTTAGGAAAAGAAAATCTCTCCCACAAACTAGAAGCCATATGTCTCTGTATCTCTTGAACAACCAAGCCATTTTTTACAACAGCCAGGTGAATATAAACTTTAAAAAGCTGTGCACAGGAACTTTTTATTTTCTTCTCTGCTACTCACATTTGAATTCTCTGGATATTGATTAGGAATCAGAAGCCAAATTGGGACATGTTCAAAGTCTCTTTTTAGTGGTAGTTGCCTATATTGTTATAGCTGCTATTGACTGAGCATTTGTGGTGTACCAGGCTCTGTGCTCAAGAGCATTGCATTCATTTTCTCATTTAATTCTCACAACAATCTGAAGAAAGTAGCTATTACCACCTCTACTTCATAGAAACAGAAACTGAATCTCAGAGAAGTTAAGTCACTTGCCTACATGGCTGGCATGCACTTAATCATTATTTTCTTTCCTGAATATACTAGGCAGTCTCTTCATAACTTCCAAGCATGCACCTTAAACTCCATATGATCCACATAAATACAGGGTTCATGGGACATGGTAGAAAGGGAAGCAGACAGACGGTCTGTTCCTGATGGGCCTGTAATTTAATATTAACTCCAGAAAGGATGTCATGGTAACACAGATACTCTGTTCTTGTGCTTTCGATGGTATTGTGTGGCATATGATGCTAATCAGTGGTTCCCATACTCCTAGCTTCCTAATTATACTGCTCTCTTACTGCCACAGTAGATCAGCATCAAATAAATAGTGGTTGATGAGATGATGGAAATAAAGATCAAATAAGTTGAGCCAATAACAGCTCCCTTCTTCCTTCTGTTTGCATATACAAAGCACTGTCATGCACATTATCTATTCTGATCTTGACAACAAACCATGAGGGTGTAAATATTATTTCCATTTTAGAAATGAGGGTCATACAAACTACTACATAGCAGAGATGATACCCAAACTCATGTCTTCTATCTCAAGTATATTACTTTTTCTTTTCTAAACACTTCCCCTCAGCAAGTTGGAATTATATAATAATTCACAAGTTTCCTTCAGAGAACACAAATATTTTCTTATTCCATTTCTGTTTTGTTGCCTAGTTCCAAAATAAAAATCCTTTTGGTATCTGAGGAGCCAAACTCCGCTTGTCAAAATCTCCAATTATGGAGACAGTTAGCAGGCACAACCTAATCTCAATTCTGCTGGAGATAGGGTTGGTTTTGAGGCAGATCCATGAATCTGCTTTGGACCATTCTGGGTGGGGTAGGTGAAATAAGATGGGTCGCTATCAACTAATTTTAATATTGAATTGGCCATTGCTTATAACTGATTACCATTCTTCCCTGGACTTTCACTCAGGACTTAAAACTTGGTTCTAGTAACTCTGTTCAAAGGATAAAGATAAGGTGGGAATTTTTTTTTCCCGTGAACCCACAAGGAAGAAAATTAGCAGAAGTGGTTACTTTTGTAGACAAAAGAATGAAGCTACTTAATTAGGCTTTCTGTGTGTGTGTGTGTGTGTGTGTGTGTGTGTGTGTGTGAGACAGTGAGAGAGAGAGAGAGAGAGAAATATAAAATTTTCAACTTACCCATTTCTTCATAAGAAATATATAATGTGATAAATAAAAGTTTTTAAAAGTACACTTCATTTTAATGTTGTATTAGTCAAGGTCCCTGCAAGAAACAGATGGCACTGAACAGATGAGTAACTAAGGAGAGTTTAAGAAAGTGACTAAAATCCAAAATGTTATCATTTCAATAAGTAATAAATATAAAAATTATTTGTTTTTTTATACTAAGTTTTAAAAATATGTTGGGTATGTTACATTTATAGCACATCTTAATTAGGACTACCCACACTTCAAGTGCTCAGCACATGTGTAGCTAGTGACTACCATACTGGACAGCAACATGTCCAAAAAAGTATATGTAAAGTTAAAAAGACACAGACAGATTCTAAGCCCTCATTGTCTTTCCCTTGGGAGTGGGGGATTTCAACAGCTACCGATGCTGTTACTTTATTGCTATTATTTATTATATGTGAGGTTTAACATTATTCTTAAACAACCCTTTCAGATTCCAGCTCAGAATTTCACTTTATTTCTCAGGTTTTGTTGCCCTTAGGTGAAGGCCTTCAGGTGAAGGCAGAGACAACTTTCATTCAGGCGAAGATGCCTGATGAGAGACCTTGGGAAAATTTCATCTGGATTTAAAGATAACACAAGATAATCCTTGATGCTTACATTCCATAGACAAAATGTAAATTTGAATATTAAATAAAAATCAGTATTTTAATAGCTCACAGAACAAAGTTTGCGACATAATGGTAAAATTACTGTTAAAATATATTCCCATTTATCATCAGCTGAAAAGATGAACTGAATTTCACCCAAACTGTTCTGGTCCGACTCTGATTCAAATTCTAATAGTTGCTATCCTGTTAGAACATGACAGTTGCTCATAACTAGCTGTGCTCACTAACCATACATTTCTTTCAGTTTATATTAGGTTTTTTATTTTTTTATAACAACCTCAAAGTTTTGGTGGCTTACCACAATAAACACTGATTGTCATGTTTATGGGTCCACATGTCAGCTGGGTATCTCTACTTCCAGTTTGGATCAAGACTGTTCCATGTATCTCTCACTCTCCTTGTCCAGTGGCTTCTTGGGACATGTTCTCATGATGAACAGCATTGAGAGTGAGAGGAAACTATTAACAGGATGTCTCTTATGGCCTTGGCCAGGACAGGGCCCCCCGCACTTCCATCCACATTGTATTGACCAAAACAAGTCATATGACCAAGCTCAATACATTATAAGCAAGTTAGAGAAACACTGGCAAGAACTGCTAAGACATATGGCAAAGGGCATGGATGATTAATTCCAACACAGGAAAGGACTGAAGCACTGAGCATGATGGTTCAATCTACCAGTGTCTCATTAACTGGAACATAAAGTGTGTTTCCTGTAAATTACAACATTTAAAGGAATAATCTCTTTAAAAAATGTCATTACTTCCAAAACTTCATCAGTCTGCAACTTTTTTCCATAACCTTAATCAGGATGCTCTGACAGCTCCCTAATTAACTTCACATTCTAAACTGGTAGATTTCCTAAGAGACATATCTATCTATTTTTCTTATTTTATATGTTTAGGACAATGTATAGCTAACTACCCAACTTTTTATTTGCACATGAATCTAACACAACTGAGCACAATTGGTTTTATCGCAGGTACAACAGATTTTTCAGTAACAGAGAGAGAGGTGCCTCTATGAGCCTTCTCTTTAGAAAAGTGACATTCAAGGCCATTAATCTGATGAGGGCATTGCTATGCCTTTTGCATCTCTCTATTTTAGATAAATTAATTTGTAAATTTAAGTTGACACAATGTTAGCATCACCCTCGTGAGCACAAGTGTTGACTTTTTGTTTTTATATCCCTTTTTGCATGTATGTTGAATTGCAGAGCTCACCAGAGAACACATATTAGTCAATGGCAAGTAAGATACACTAAGAAACAACATTACCCCTTATAATGAAGTTCTAAGAAAGGAGGGAAGGAAAGTCTTGGGAGTAAGCAGGGAATAGTATGTATCTGGGATGACCTAAACTGAACTCTACCGTTACTCCTAACCCTGCTCCTCCTCCTGTGTTTCATCATGATTAATGCCACCACTGCCTCACTAACCAAGATCAGAATCTGCTTCACCGGTGGGACCAGCCCGTTCTGCCCTTGTAACATTTTCCATTTGATTTTCCCTTCTAATCATCCTGCTATCACCCAGTAAAGATCTATAATATATGTCACCTGGACTGATACCAGGAATGGTGGTTTTGTCTCCAATCTATTGCTGCCAGAGTAATCTTTACAAAAAGCAGGCCTAATCACATTGCTTCCCAACTAAAACCACTGGAAGCTTTCCACTGCCTACAAAATGAAGTCAAACTCCCCAGCAGACATTCGAGGCTTTCAACAATCTATGGCTGTCAGCTCTCTCCAAAGTCACATCCCATGCCACCCTCTGATATTCCCTACACTTCAACTACGCAGACTGATTCTTCACCGGACATTATTTAGGTTGTCTGCTCAACTTGGAATACCCTTGCCCCACTTTACCTTCAAAGTTCAGCTCAGATGCCCTTTTTTCAGGAAGCTTTCTCCAAATCTGCAAGTCAGAATACTTCTTCCTTGTGCTACTACAGCCCTTTACCTGGACCTCCATTAGAGCGCTCAAACCATTCTGTTCAGTATCTGGGTAAAGGTCCTTGGGGCAACATATGTGATCTATTTCTTTTTGAAAAGTTGAATTCCAAGATATTTTCATAGGGCCTAAAGTAACCTAGCCAATCTCCCTGTCACTGCCAGCTACAAACTCTTTTGTTCCTGATGGGCTGGTCCACATCACTATTTCTGCTTCACTCTCTTTATGTTTTCTCTTGACATGACCATCTTTGTTCTCCAGCTTTTAAGGACCAGCTCAACTCCTGATTCCTTGATGAAGCTTTCTTTGATTACTCTATCCACACTGAACTTTTCCTTTTTGGAACACACATGTAGTTTCTGTGTAGCTCACCATATAGCACTTTGTTGTATACATTATTAAAGTTGAATTTAAGGATTAGAATGAACCTTAAAAGATTGTGCTTGTCAAATTTAATGTGTATCCAGGGATCTTGCTGGAATAAAAGCTATTTAATTTTAATTAATAAAAAATGATTAAGTCAGTCTGAGGTGAGCACTGAGGTTTTACAAACTGCCAGGTAATGCCAATATGTCTGTCCAGGGACCACACTTTGGGTATCAAAGGTCTAGACAACTGTATCATTCCATGCAGTTTTTCCTGGCTCTCAGATGAGTGTTCATCTACTACCTGAATGCTGTCCTCCATAGGCAGCCTGCTCTATAGTGGGCCAGCTCAAGTACCACTTACAAAGCTTACTCCTTCTCTTACACAACAATCCAAGTGTTTCTTCTGTCATTGTTGGAATGGTCATATAAAGGTCTCAAGTGTATGTTCTGATACTTTTGTATTTTCTAAATCTTCCAAATTCATTTCATCATGAGAACAGTGCTGGTTTGGAAAGGTCTTTGCCTTTGAAAACTACTTCTACTGAGTTAATAAAAACCTTGTACAGGTAACTGATCCTGAAAATCACCATGTGGTGGGTACTCATGGCTGTTACGGAGAGGTCATTGTTTTCGTCTTTGGCCTCTGCTAACAAAACCAAAATCTTTCCTTGAAAATTGTTCCTGAAAGTTACTATAGTCCTGATGGTTATGAATAGCATGCATCCTTTGTCCACAGACTTTGCTAACACAATCAAAATCATCTCCAGGGTCTGGTTCATGGAAGTTACTGTGACGCTGGTGATCACGAAATGGTCTTGGTCTTGTTCCAGGCACATTGTTATTGAAATCCATCCCTTCTTGGGGGACATGATAACACTGGTGATTAGCAAAAAATGAACAATTTGGTTCTGGCCCCTTATTACCAAAATCTCAGTCTCTCAGGTGTTTCTTTTCTGTCATGCTTGTCACTATACTGATATTCATAAAAATTCCCATGTCTTTGGGCAGGTCCATTGTTGACATAAGCATAATCCTTTATCTGTACATGATTTTAAGAGGGTTGATCATTAAGAAGCCTTGACCTTTTCCCAGACATGTGTGTAGGAGGGGGACATATGCTATAAATCCCTAGTATTTTAACAATAAATAAAGTATAAATGCTCTGCTATTAGAAAAATATCCCTTTATCCAATTCAGCAGGACACAGATAACTTTGGTGTAATGTCACCTAAATTGGGTTGTCCCTCTTTTTCATTTCTCCTTTGTATCTGCTTATGAGCCCAAAACTCTCTATCCTGCACCTGTCAGCTTGTAAAATTCCAAACAAAAGTGTATTGGTGTTAGAGTACATTTTGTGTAAAAACTGGTGAATAGCATATTTCATAGCATCTTTTAATTTAAAGGAATGTGTCATAACCAGATCACTTTTAGCATAATTTATCTGATGCATTAAAGAAGTAATCTTACAACTATGACTGATGATGTGCCAGTTTATTGTACTGACTTCATGTCAGAAGAAACAATCAAAAATATGTATCGATTTATTATTTACTCCTAAAGATACTAACAGAGGTGATAACACAAAATATTTATTATAAAAATGACACAATTGGGCTATTTCTTGTTTTTAGCTATTATAAATAAAGCTGCTGTGAAACATTCTTATCAGGTTTTTATGTGAACAAAAGTTTTCATTTCTCTGGGATAAATACCAAGAGTGAAACTATTGGGTCATATGCTAAGTCTGCTTTTAGTTTTTAAAATTTTTTTAATCTAATTTAATTTTTTTTTTTTTTTGAGACAGGGTCTTGCTCTGTCGTTCGGGCTGGAGTGCAGTGGCATGATCGTAGCTCACTGCAGCCTCGAACTCCTGGGCTCAACCAGTTCTCCCACCTCAGCCTCCAGAGTAGCTGGGACTATAGGCACACCTGGGCAATTTTTCTTATTTTTTGTAGCAACAGGGTCTCACTGTGTTGCCCAGACTGACCTTGAACTCCTGGCCCCAAGCGATCCTCCCACCTTGGCCTCACATAGACTCAAGGTAAATGGATGGACAAAAAATATCCATGCAAACAGAAACCAAAAGACAGAAGGTGTAGCCATTCTTATATTGAATAAAATTGACTTTAAATCAACAATAGTAAAGAAAGACAAAGATGGTCATTATGTAATGGTAAAGGGAGCAATTCAACAAGAAGACGTAAGAATCCTAAATATATATGCACCTAACACAGGAGCACCCAGATTCATAAAGCAAATTCTACCAGGTCTAAGAAAAGAGATAGACAGTAGCATAGTAATTGCCATGGACTTCAACACCCCAGTGACAGAGCTGGATAGATCATCAAAGCAGAAAATAAATAAACACTGGACTCAAACAGGACCCTAGAACAAATGGAACTAACAGACATTTATAGAATATTCTACCCAAAAACAACTGAATATACATTCTAGTCATCAACACACGGGACATTCTCCAAGATTGATCACACCTTAGGGCACAAAACAAGTCTCAACAAATTCAAAGAAATCAAAATCATACCATGTCTCTTTTCAGACCACAGTGGAAAAACACTAGAAATGAATTTCAAAGAAACATGCAAATATATACAAAGTCATGAAAATTAAGTGATGTGTTGCTGAATAATTATTGGGTCAATAATGAAATTAAGATGGAAATCAAAAGAGTCCTCAAACTAAATGGTGAAGGAGACACAAGCTATCAAAATCTATGGGATTCAGCAAAAGCAGTCTTAAGGGGAAAATTCATAGCCTGGAATGCTATCAAAAAAGGCAAAAATATCACAAATTCACAACCTAATGTCACATCTCAAGGAACTAGAAAAGGAAGAGCAAACCAAACCCCAAGTCAGGAGAAGAAAACAAATAACAAAGCTCAGACCAGAACTAAATGGAATGGAATAAAAAAAAATGCCAATGATCAACAAAACAAAAAGTTGGTTGTTTGAAAAGATAAATAAAATTGATAGACTTCTTGTACCCATCCTACAGAAATTGTTCCATAACTCATTTTATGAAGCCAGTATCACCCTGATACCAATACCAGGAAAAGACACAACAAAAAAAGAATCTACAGACCAATATTCCTTATGAATATAGATGCAAATATCCTGAACAGAATACTAGCAAACCAAATTCAACAACACCAATAATCTACCATGACCAAGTGGGCTTCATGCCAGGGATGCAAGGATGGTTCAACATATGTAAATCAATAGAACCTCTATGGAAAGTAGTATGGAGATAACTCAAAGAACTAAAAGTACAACTACCATTTGATCCAGCAATCCCACTACTGGATATCTACCCAAAGGAAAAAAAGACATTCTATAAAAAAGACATCTATACTTGAATGTTTATAGCAGCACAATTCAAAATTACAAAGATGCAGAAACAACCCAAGTGCCCATCAATACATGAGTGGATTAATAAAATGTGGTGTATATATACCATGAAGTACTATTCAGCCATAAAAAATGGTGAACTACCTATTGTAGTATCCTGGATGGAGCTGGAGCCCATTCTTCTAAGTGAAGTATTCTAAGAATGGGAAGAAAAAACCACCACATGTATGCACCCTTAAATTGGTACTAATTGATCAACACCAATGTGCCACGTGGGAAGTAACATTTACAGGGTGTTGGGCAGGTGGGTGGGGGAGGAGGGAATGGTAAATTCACACCTAATGGATGTGGGGTATGCTGTCTGGGGACACGCACACTTGTAGCCTGACTTGAACAGTGCAAAGGCAATTTATGTAGCCAAAGCATCTTACGCACTTAATACTCTGAAATGAAGAAAAGAGAAATGGACAATTTTTACTAACCAGTAAGTAACTGAAAACATTTATATTAAAAACAAATCCTTTATATGTATGTATGTGCATGCAATAACAAGTTTTCTTCAAATTAAAAAAAACCCCTCCATAAATTAGGCATAGAAGGAATGTATCTCAAAATTATAAGATCCCTATATGCCAGACTCACAGCCAACATCATACTGAATGGAGAAAAGTTGAAAGCATTACCCCTAAAAACTGGAGCAAGACAAGAGTTCCCAGCGTCACCACTTCTATTTAACATAGTACCAGAAGTCTTAGCCAGAGCAATCAATCAAGAGAAAGAAATAAAAGCTATCCAAATCAGGAAATAGGAGATCAAACTATTGCTTTTCACAGATGATGTGATCTTTTGAAAATCCCAAATGTTCCACCAAAAGACTCTTAGAATTGATAAATTCAGCAAAATCTCATGTTATAAAATCAATGTACACAAATCAATAGCATTTCTGTATACTAATAACAGTCAAGCTGAAAGTCAAATCAAAGACTCAATATCATTCACAATAGCTATGAAGAAAATACAATACTTAGGAATATACTTAACCAAGGAGGTGAAGATGTCTACAAGGGGAACTATGAAACACTGAGGAAAGAAACTGCAGATGTCACAAATGGAAAAACATATCACACTCATGGATTGGTAGAATGAACATTGTTAAAATGTCCATACTGCCCACAGTGATTTACAGATTCAACACAATCCCCATCAAAATACCTATATCATATTTCATAGATCTAGAAAAAATAATTCTATGCTTTGTTTGGAACAAAAAAAAGAGCCTGAATAGGCAAAGTAATCTTAACCAAAAAGAATAAATCTGGAAGTATCACATTACTGACTTCAACTTATACTACTAGGCTATAGTAATCAAAACAGCACAGTATTGTTGAAAAAATAGAGACATAGACCAATGGAAGAGAACAGAGAACCCAGATATAAAACTATTTACTTATAACCACCTCATCTTCAACAAAGCAGACAACAAAATACACTGGGGAAAGGAAGCACTATTCAATAAATGTTGCTGGGAAAATTGGATAGCCACATGCAGAAGAATGAAACAGGACCCCTATCTCTCATCATATACAAAAATTAATTCAAGATGGATAAAAGACTTAAATGTAAGCCATGAAACCATAAAAATTCTAAACGAAAATGTAGAAAACGCTCTTCTAGACAGCAGCCTAAGTAAAGAATTTATGACTAATACTCCACAGGCAATAACAGCAACAACAAAAATAAATAAATGGGAATTAGTTGATTAAGTTAAAAGGCTTCTGCACAGCAAAGGAAATTAATCAACAGAGTAAACAGACAACCTACAGAATGGGAGAAAAATATTCCCAAACTATATATCCATTAAAGGGCTAATATCCAGAATCTACAAACAACTCAAACAAATCAGCAATAAAAACAAACAACCCCATTAAAAAGTGGGCAAAAGACATGAACAGAAGTTTTTCAAAAATGCTCAGCATCATTAATCAACAGGGAAATACAAATTAAAACCACAGTGAAATATCTCCTTATCCCTGTCAGAAGGGTCATTATTAAAAAGTCAAAAAACAATAGATTGTGGCATGGATGCAGAGACAAAGAAACACTTATACACTGTTGGTGGGACTGCAAATTAGTGCAACCTTTATGGAAAACAGTATGGAGATTCCTCAAAGGAATAAATACAGACTTACCATTCAACCCAGCAATCCCACCACTGAGTTATCTACCCACAGGAAAAGAATTCATTTTATCAAAAAGACATCCACACTCAAATTTCTATTGCAGCACAATTCACAATCACAAAGATGTGGAATCAATCTAAGTGCCCATCAATTCATGAGTGGATTAATAAAATGTGGTATATATGTATGGAGTACTACTCACTCATAAAAAGGAATTAATTAATGTCTTTTGCAGCAGTTTGGATGGAATTAGAAACCATTATCCTAAGTGAAGTATCCCAGGAATGGAAAAACAAACACCACATGCACTCTCTGGTAATTTGGAACTAATCAATGGGCACACATGGGCACAGAGATAAGTAAAAGTCATTGGAAATCAAGAAGGAGGGAGGGGGCAGGAGAGGAGGGGTAAAAACCTACCTGACAGTTATAATGAACAGTATTTGGGTGGTGGGCACACAAAAAGCACTGACTTAAGCATTACAAAAGCAATTCATGTAACAAAAACATTTGTACCCCCTTAGTATTTTGAAATAAAAAAGAAACTGTATGTTCAGACTCTGAATCTAAAGTCTCTACAATCAAGGATATAAATGAATAATGTCTGATTTTCCTGTTTGGTATATGAATTCCAAGAGCTCTCCAAAGCATGATCAGATTGTGAAAAGAAAATTTAAAAACTGTTGGAACCCCCAAAACTCTTTAAGTCTTGAGAGAGATGTGACTGTGAGCTGAGTCAGGTAACATGTTTGCAATTCTGCTTCTTAGATTATAGCTTAATTCTTCCTCATTGTTTTTGTTCTGTAAACTATTAGGAAAGACCAGAGACCAGACTTCTGTCTTCTAATCACTGATCTTTGTTATAGATTAACTACTTTCTTTATTGTCCTGTAACCAAGTCAGACCAAATGACACTGGAACAGGGACCCCATGACAGTGTGGAATGTTAAATGTACCTTTCCCGAAAGAAAAAGACCACTTCAACTAATTAGATCATTGTAAGTATGCATTAAGCCTTATATAGAAAGATGTTGAAATTCTGCTAAACTTCCCTGAAGTTTGTCTGTATAAATGATCCTGAACTTTTACACTTTGGAACACTGACTTCCATTCTTTGGAATCTGTGCTTCCCAGGTGGGTCCATCTTCAACCTCTGCTCTTGAATAAACTCTCTTTAAACTAGATTCTGACCTTTTTGATTTATTTTAAGTTGACAAGATCAAAGACCTTACAGGAAAAAGGTAGAAAATGTCTCTCTAATAAAGTTCTCTCTACTCCACACTGACTTCTGCCCTTACAAGAATGTAATCCAGTTGCACTGCTGTGTTAGGTAGAGCTATGGAACTATTAATAACTCTGGCGAGGCACTGGGAAAAAGAAAAAACAAAACAATGAAAGCTGTTTCGTTTATTAAGTGATGATGACACGACCAAGTGAGCATGTCTCCTATACCCTATTTTAAGACTAAAAAATATTAAATTTGTACGTTACTAGAAAACTCTGGAAATGTAAAGAACTGCCTGCATATTTAGGGAGCTCTTTTGGATGCCAAACTCAAATCACCATGAAATCAAAGCACCCCTCTTTCCTGGCAAGGCAGAGGCGAAGAAAAAAAAGGAAGGAGGTCTCACCGGCTCTGCAACCCACGGGCCAGCCCGTCGGCGCCCCCAGAGCCTCGCGGCCCCCTGCACCTGTCCAGGGCCTCGACGGCGGCGCTCTGGGGCATCCTCCCGGAGGACCGACCAGCTGGGGACAGGGGGACACCGGCTGTGGCCGCGGGCCCGCGCCGACCGACAGGGGAGCTCTGGCTGATACTCACCCGCTGGGAATACTCTCCTTCTTCACCATGACAAGAGAGGTGTGGGGCCCCCACCACCCAGGGAATCCCGCTCTCAGGCCTCTTCCAGAGCAGAGCCCAGGGGCACCTACGGCCATTGTGGCACCCACGTAGGCTGCCGGTGACCAAAGCCGGTGGCTCCCGCCAGGCGCGCGGACAGAGACGAGGGCGGGAGTGACAGACGCTGGCGCCTCAACGCGAGCCACAAGCCGAGAAAGCGACGAACAGATGAACCGGACAGAACATTCCCGAAGGCGCACCGCCGGAGAGGGGACGCATCGCGCATGCTCCTGGGCCACCGGGAGCGCCAGCCGGGCTGAGGGCGTGAGGGGCGGGCGTGAGGAGCGGTGTCGGTTGGTTGGTGAGTGTTCCCAGTCCGCGGTAAATCCTGCGTCCTGCCTCTGCTGCCCGGACCTAACAGAAGTGCGCTGTCCATCGAGGTGAATGTCGTGCTGCGTGTTATGAGTCCTCGGATCTTTCCGCGTCAGTCCCTCCGGCACCGGGGTCTGCGGCTCTGCGCTGTGGGAAGGACCGGCGGGCCGGTGTAGCCGGGGCCGGAGCCGCGCGGGCCGCTGGGGCTTGTCAGTCCGCAGAGCCTGTCCGACCCGTTAGTCATTCCCTCTGGGAATTAATAGGGTTGAAAACCGCTACTTTTTACAGCGTTTCAGAGCAGTGCTTGATTTGCATCAAATGCGGGTCAGCATATTGAATGCCTACTGTGTGCTGAACACCTTGCTGGGATTGGTGGGTGTAGGCAAATTCATGTGGCAGCCGTGCAGAAGGATGAACTTGCAAGGTAGAATGTAATGCACAAAAATTAGCAATACAAACTGTAAGTGCTATTGAAAATCAAAGGCCAGAGTCAGAAAAAACTTCCTGGAAGATGTGGTGTTTGAATCAGGCTTTGAAACACGGAATGCTCTCCATTAGGGGAAAGTTGCGAAAATCAAAGGATGGAGGTGTCAAGGGACTGTAAACAAGAGTTTGAGCCTGCTGTAGTTAAAGGTGGTTGTTGGAGAGTGGTGAGCGGGGCTTAGCTGGGGAAGTGGACATGAGGGTCCTTTGACTTCACTTTCAGAAAGGGCCTTTCAGTTGACTTTCTCTCCAACTGACGGCTATAGTATTGGCACAGAGATAAATCTACGGGTTTGAATAAAAGACATCACAGGATTTAAATGTGTCGAGTTTCTGGACCTTATGGCCCATGGTTGCTCTATCAATTAGTACATTTTTATAAATCTTGTAATTAACTTGTGAGTACCATAACTACATTGCATTGTATGTGTTATATATAAACTTTCAAAATACAGTACTACCTGTTTCCACATTTATTCAACTTTTGTGTAGCAGAAGTCCCCAAAAAGGGAATTAAGTACAAATCTTTCTTGATCTACAAGCCTTGGTTCTGAGAGCAGTGGGTGATTTAGTTTTGATGGCATTCAAAGACATGTATAAATTCACAGATAAGAAAATCCTTTGTCAGCCCACTTGTTCCTAGTTTTTGATTTTGGAAAATAAGATCACAGTTAACTAAAAGATGTTAATTTTCAAACTTATCAGATAACGGAATACCTGGAAGTCATGATACTTTTTGTAGAACATTGTGAAATACTGCTATATCACACTTAACTAAATATAGAATTTTTTTGTTAAATTCCACTTTTATTTTTATATCCCAGTACCAGGAAAGGGTAGCTGGTGCCATATATTTAATAAATTTTTATTTTGAGAAAATGCTATCTGTTGCTTTACTTTTATCGTAACTTTGAATGAGACCTTAATTTTTGATATAGCATCCTAATTCAGAACAAAGAAGTCTGGAAGACCATGATTTAAGAAACATAAAAGAGTTCAGAAAGGATTCGTCATACTATGTGATAATAGATGAACTGAGATAAAAGTAAAGTGGATTTTGGTCTGAATTCAGATCTGCTAAGGAAGGAAAGTGTTTTAATACATTTAGAAAGATTTTCAACAAGAGCTGGGGGGAAATTGAAGGGAAAAAAAATTTCTGGTTAGCTCACAATTAACCAAAGAGATATTACTGGATACCAGAATATGCATTTTGTGACCATTCCATACAGTAGAGATTTTTTTTTGAGATTTTTCTATAATTTTATTCTGCTAGCACTCCTGAAACCAAATAGCATGTGACAGAAGTAATCAAGATGATTGAAAATTGTGTCAAAAAGAAGTCTGTGCTGGTTCCTAAAGTGTATTTCTATGCAGTAGTTAATAGTTCAGCATTCTGTCCCAACTAAAGCAAGTATCAGGGGATCTTGCATAGTCTCATGTACTTATGTGGCAAGTTGGACTCTACAGTTGTGTCTGGAGAATTGCTTGGATTTGCATTTTAGCCTTTATGTTGAATGATACTCTGCTGCAAGTTTATTTGTGGAGCCAAAAATGAATGTGGAAAGAAAGAAATCCCATAGAGTCTTTTCAGCCTACACGATCAAAAATATTTTTATTAAATTTAATGTTTTCTACAGTTTGGAAATACGAGAAATTGAAATTAGGTGATTACTTCTTATTTTGTTATGTTACTCTCAACAAGTTTTTCTTGATATTTTTTTTCTTTTTTCTTTTTTCTTTTTGAGACAGAGTCTTACTCTGTTGCCCGGGATAGAGTGCCGTGGTGTCATCATAGCTTACAGCAACCTTGAACTCTTGGGCTCAAGCAATCCTTCTGCCTCAGCCTCCCGAGTAGCTGGGACTACAGGCATGCGCCACCATGCCCAGCTAATTTTTTCTATATGTTTTTAGTCGTCCAGCTAATTTCCTTCTATTTTTTTCTTGGAGACGAGGGTCTCGCTCTTGCTCAGGCTGGTCTCGAACTCCTGAGCTCAAACGATCCACCAGCCTTGGCCTCCTAGAGGGTTAGAATTACAGGCGTGAGCCACTGCGCCTGGCCTATGTTTTTTTCTTATTAAATTGGTGTTTTATTGAATTTTTGTTGTGAAATTGCAGAAGTTGGCCTCCATCCGAAGATTCTGTATGAGGGAAAATGTGAGATATGATGAATTCTGACCTTTGCAATCACTTAAAAGTAATACTTTTGGTTTCATCTTTGGCTTCAATTTCAATTATTGCAGATGTAAATTAAGATAGTAAAGTAAAATCTATTTTTTTAACATCCTACTTGATAGTAAAGTAAAATTGTTTATATTTTATCACATCTGTTTCCATGGATACATCATTAATAGAAATAAAAATGCTTACAAAACTACAAATTACACTCCATTTTTGCATATTTCTGTATTCTAAGTCTGTCTAGGAACAGATATCCTATACAACCATATTTTTTGAGCTTTTCAAAGGTCCAAGTGATACATTCCTACTTGAATGTTAAATTTATACACACAGCATAAGCTTTAGGAAATTTCATTTCAGAAATCACCATAGTGATAGAGCACTGCTGAATAATTTGCAGAACCCAGAGCTTTCTAAATGCTAAGGAAGAAGCAAGTATTTGTACAAATAAAATTGCCTTCTGTTTGCTATGGATCAGAAATGGTTAAATAAACTGGTAGCTTTAATTCTCAGACTTTGACTATGGACTTTCAGATCATCTGAAACAAAAATAGCTGATCCTCAATTTCCTTACCTTTTAGAAAAAGCATTAACTGCAGGAATTATAAATTAGGATTATCCTCAAAGAGAACATTGAGTTTAACTGTTGGAGCCAGTTTTTTAACACAGAAAGTTAAACGGTTGTAAGAAGATAAAAATCTGTGCTATAACTTTTTCTTTATTTCATCTTGGTATGTTAACAGAAAAAATCTTAAGGGTGTTAATAGTCTTTTGAAAAGTCATTAAGTTAATTTCTTAAGTGCCTTTTTTGCTGATTATACAAAGACTTTAGCATAAACCCGATTCACTTCTGTTCCAAGTCTATTCAGTATTTTTAACCACCTTCCAGACTTCTCACCTGAATGTTCCATAAACATCCATAAGCAACATCTGCAAACTGAACTCACTAATCACTACCTCAGCTACCTTCCTATTTTTACAGTACTGAAATGACGCTACCTCCCATTTAAGCCAAAAATCTGGGAGCCCTCCTTGACTCCTCCCTCATTTTGTCCCATACATCTAATTACTCACCAAATCCTGTGAATTAAGGATTAAATGAATCTTTCTCTGCTTTCCATTCCCATATCTTTTTTTATTCAGATCTTTAGTATCTCTCAGTGGCCTCCTAATCAATCTCCCTGCTTCCATAGAATATCTGTATATTTAATTAGGTCTGTTTTTTTTCCTCACCATAAAATGTTATACTTTTGGCGGGAGGGGAATTACTACATATTTTAATTGAAGTAATTGCTAAGTATTTTGGAATTTTTTTGTATTGTTGTGAAAGGGATCTTTTTTTATATTAGCATGTAGGGTAGACATTGACTTTTACATATATTCTCTTATATTCTGCCACTTACTAACTTTCCAATTATATCTAAACTTTTTTGATTGAGTCTCTTGGATTTTCCATGTATAAAAACCTGTCATCAACAAGCAATGATAATTTTGTTTTCTCCTTGCAAGAGTTACACCTCTTACTTCTTTTATATGTCTTTTGCGTTAACCAGTATTTTTATTAAATACTAAAGATGATCAGATACTAAATATTAAATACTGAAAATGATAGTATATTTCTTTTCTGGTGGATTTTGAAGTTTTTTCAAAAAGTCTATAGACCAGGCTCTTTTTATGAAAAATTTTGTTTTTAGTTAAATTTAAAAATTTAAATAGCATACTTTTTATCTGCAAATATCACAATAGTTCATTTTCTTTTACTAATAGAATATATCATTCTTAAGAATATTTCTTATTTATTTAGAAAATAGAAATAAAAGAATGATTATGAAAAAAGATCTTAAAGAGAAGAAAAGATACTAAAAAAAAGGTAAGGTATTAATGGAGTTTATAAGGATTTTGATTATTCTAACTAGCCCCATTATAAATGTAGGATTATCCTGATAAATGTGATATATTTAGTTATATATACAAATCATAAATTCATATGTTAAAAAGCAATAAAAGAGCTTAGAGATGAATTGTATTCTTATTTGGTCTGTCAGTCATGTAATAAGGAACATTAGAGATGAGTTATTTATGTATTTATTTATTTAACCTCTTATTTGAAGATTCATTTATTTATGTGTTTTCTCAGCCAGCCAGGAAGCCATTCTGTACTTTGCTCAAAAAAAATTTTTTTTAGTCAGTGAGTGAAACCTATATAGGACCAGTATCTATGTATCTCTTTAGAGTAACTCCAATTAAGATTCATATTTTATCCCTGCCTTCTAGTTGGAAATGAGAAATTATGAAAGATGTACAAATTCCTGAGAATGGTGGGTGAGATTACTGGGAATTAAAGGGAGACTTCTATCAGTCACTTGCTAGGGTTCATGTTCCATCATGCCTTCACAGGATGCTCTCCACTGGTCAAGAGTAATATTAAGTAATTTTAATTGTCTTGAGAAAAGTACTGAAGGTTGATTAAGAAGTAAGGGAACATCTTAGTCCATATTCATCTTATTCAGTAGCTCTTAAGGGTGTCTATAGGAACAACTGGTGAATTTTGAAGTTCTTTTGGGAAGTCTACAGACTAAGCTCTTTTTATGATAATATTTTCCTGTGATCATATCAGTGGCCTGCTTTGATTTTTGACACAAATGCATGTTTTTACTGTGATTGCAATGCTGATGTATGTCTGCTTGATCTTTCCAAATGCACATTAGTTGGGTTAGCATGTACAGTTGTTATTTCAGGAGTCTTTACTATTATAGTTCTTAAACTTAAAATTTAAAACAAATTTATACTCCATATCTTTCTAAAAAGGATTTAACATTGCTAGGATAGTTTACTTTGAGAATATTGAGGTTTAAAAACTATAAAAGAAATGCTCATTTTAACATACTGAATTTTTGTTGATGGTAGAACATTCCATTAGAATTACAAGGAAGCAGCTAGAAATATGGTTTTGAAAAGCAAAACAATACTTAGGAGAGCAATCAAGGCTGGAGACACAGATTTGGAAATCCATGGGAATACATGTATTCTCCAAAACCTTGGAATGCACCCACGTTTAGGCTATGGGGAGAAGCATGGCCATTGATGGATACAGGGAATAAGTGGCCAGAGAAGTAGAAGGGTAGAGGGCAAGGATACAGAAATTTTTCAGGAAATAAGAGTACTCAACATTGTCAGATGCTACAGAGTAATCAATCAAATAATAGCTAACACTAGTAGAGTGTTGGATTTTCAAAGTATTTTCATATATGTCTGATCTCACTTGACCCTCCTAAAAGATACATGAAGTAGGCAATACGTGAACACTAATAACTAACCATTGCATTTTTGTGATTAAAAGGTCCTTTTTAATATTAGAGCAATTTCTTAATTTAAAAATCCACCATACTCATACAAATTGATAAAAAGATGAAATTTAAAAAAACAGGCAAAGGATATGAATTGACATTTTAAAGGAGATGATGTTCAAAGGGCTGATGAATATGTGAGGAGATGCTCAATGACAAAACAAGTTGCAAGTTAATCCTCCCCTCTTTTTTTTTCCTGCAGATGTCAGAAGAGACAGATAACGTTGTAGCAGCAGAAGTTATAGATGAACATCTCCAAAAAGGTGCACAATAAGTATACCCCAACTCTGAAATTCTTGGTTTGTGTTTTTAAAAGATGTAAATGATTAATTCTATCCTAGAGTTTTAACTGGAACTCTAGTTTTCAAAGGAATAAGTTTAAACAAAATTAAACTTCCTAGATAATACAAGATAGGCATAAGGAAATATGTAGAAAAGTCAAGACAAGTAATAAAGATAAGTTCCATTTTCTCTTTCTGTCTCTGCAAACATGGAGAATCCATTAGTGCTTGAGACTGTGTGAGACCACAAAGATACATAGATATAGAACCTGCTTCAGGAAGCTTCAAGTCTCAGGGAGAAAAGTACATAAATAATACTTGAATCCTGGTTCATTCACCAAGTAAATATTTATTGAGCACCTCTTATGTGCCATCTGCCATTGTATAATATGTTCTGGGAATAGAGTGTAAACAAAGCTGACTAGTAATTTTTAAATTATACCAAGGAATACTGCAGTTAAGAATGAAGATTCTCATTACCTGTAGTGATTTAGCTTTATGCTTACTCTTTATTTCCACCATACTTTATGCAACCTTTAAGTACTTGAAGGCAGGGAGGGGGGAAAAGAAAAATCCAAGGCGAAATGACCAGAAGGTCCTCCATTTTTTGATGTACCTAGGATTGTACAACATCTGTCTTTTTCACTTCATCCAGTGGATCATCCAGTGGACGAGCAGAAAATAACACATGGCCTGGAGTGCACACAACAGCCAGAACATTCTTTACACCCTGTAATACTGGTTCATTTCCTCTAATAGCTGGCAGAAGTAGGAATCAGAAGTGTTACACTGATATTACAAAACTAACATAAGTAGTTAAAATAGGTACCTAGAGACTTACCTCTCTTCTTTTACCTCTCTTCAGATTCCTTTCTTTCCAGTTTAATCAAATAGAAGTAATCTGGCTTTGGTATTTATATATTTCACAGAGATATTTATATGTATTGTGACTGTTCTCATGGATTTTCTTTCCTAAAAGGAAAAAGATAAAAGTTTGCTCATCTAGGATTTTTTTTTTTTAAGCCAAAGAAAGATTCTGTCCAATAGCTGAGGAAGCAGCAAAAGAATGTGACAGAGGTCACAAAGAGAAACAAACTTGAGTCCTGATCATAGATGAAAATATTTATTCCAGATGGAGAAGGGGAAAGGGATGCCTGTTAGTCTTAGATTCTAAGCTCTCATGGGGCAATGGCCCAGTTTTCGTAATTGTCACAAGGCTTAGAAATGTATGCAACTAAGATATTTATTAAATGTTTTTGCTGCTATTGCTATTGAATTATAAGAAAGTATCATGAACTATATTGTGTTGGTTTCCTGATAGATTTACATGCAGAAGAAAATCGAAACATAGTAAACATGTTGAGAGGCAAAGTAAGAGAAAAGTTTAAAAATGCTAAGGTAATGCTTCTTAAAATTTGCTATTTTTGAATACACTGTTTAAGTGAGACATATAGCGTAATAAACGTTTCTTTGTCAAAACATAGCTGATATTCATTCTTGGTATAGCTCCTTAATTCCAAAAAGTTTCAGGTTCTTTCTCGTGGTTTTTTTTTCCCTTTTGTTTCATAACATTCCTGTAATGTCAAACTTAAAGCCAAGAAAAATTAAATGATTTGATCATAGTAATAGTATTAATAATTATATATATAATGAATATATATATATAGCATGTATATATATACATACACTTTTTAAAAGAAAAACATTGAAGAGGCTTGACTTTTATCCATTTTGGACAAAAGACTTATGAGCACAATTATGTCTGTCTCTGTAGAGATTGATTCATGTTGTGTTTCAGATTAATCAAGGTGAAAAATCTTCAACTCAGCACATTGATAAGGTATGTCAATATTCTAAAGTGAATAACTTTTTTTTTTTACTTTTAAAAACAGCTTTATGGAACTCTACATATATCTTACAGTTCACCCAATTTGAGTGTATGATTTAATGATTTTTAGTTAACTTGCAGAATTATGCCATCAACACTATAATCCGGTTTTCATCACTCCAAAATAGATCTCTCATGCCCCTTTGCAGTCACTCTTTAATCTTACTTGGCATTACTTTTTATCCTAAAAAATTATAATAAAATATCATTAAAAGATTTACTTAGGCACGTTACAATGTTAAAGAGTTTGTTTGAGCAGACAGCAATTCATGCATCAGGCAGTACCAGACTGTGGGTAGTTAGGGCTCTACCAAAGGGGCATGAGGGGAAAACGTTTATAAGGTGCCAGCAGAAGCAAGGCAAAGAAAACATTTGATTAGCTAAAGTGGAGCAATAGCCTTAAAGTCCCTAGTTAGAGATTAGTTTGAAATTTCTGATTGGTAAAACTTAAGTTTCATTTTCCTTGAATATGACCATTCATGCTGAGTTGGTTTCAGTTTGCTTACACAGGAACTCAGGGCCCTAGAGCCGCCTCAGTCTAATGGCCTTCCAGCTAACTATTTTAACAATATTATAGGTGACCCCAAATTTACAGATTTTCAGTGTGTAATCAATATTTGAAAATTCAATGTCTAATCACATATTTGAAACTTGAAATGACTAAACAACTCATATTTTTGGAGAACTGTATTAACAGTGGTCCCCAATCTTTTTGGCACCAGGGACCATTTTCATGAAAGACAATTTTTCCAGGGACTAGGGAGGCAAGGGGGAATGGTTTCGGGATGATTCAAGTACATTACATTTATTATGCACTTTATTTCTATTATTACATTGTAATATATAATGAAATAATTATACAACTCATCATAGATTAGGGACCTCTGATTTAGAGTACTAAGTAGCTGTAACAAAAAGATTAAAAGTAAAATGTCTTAATTGAGATAGAAGTTTTATTTCTCTCCAGTGTAACAGACAAGTAGTACAGGCTGGTAGGAGAGTTCTCCCATCTCCAACATGTGATTTCCATCTCTGGGTCCAATGGCAAAGCTCCGGTTTTTTCATTTGCTAGCCAAAGGGAAGGGAGGAGGAAAGAACCAAAGGATTGCAGCTTGATCTTTTATGGCACAGACCTGCAAATTGTACAGATCATTTCCACTAAGCAAACGTGGGAGAAGTATCTAGGTATCCATTTAAAAATAGTTTCTATTATTAGAGAGATGGGAGAAAAGACAATAATGAATAATTAGTAGTTTCTGCCACAAACATCTGAAGTATTTAACTTCACAAATTTTGGCTGGGCATGGTGGTTCATGCCTATAATCCCAGCATTTTGGGAGGCGAAGGTGGGAGGATCACTTGAGGCCAGGAGTTCAAGATTAGCCTGGGCAACATAGTGAGACCCTGTCTCTACAAAAAAGAAGAAAAATTGCCCAGGCATGCTGTAGTCCCAGCTACTCTGGAGACTGAGGTGGGAGGATTGCTTGAGCCCGGGAGTTTGAGGCTGTGGTGAACTATGATCGCACCACTGAGCTCCAGCCTGGGCAACAGAGTGAAATTCCCTCTCTTAAAAAAAACGATTTGCAGATTTTAAAAAGTAAAGATTTTTTTTTTAACCTATCTTTCTCTCCTCCACAGTGCCCCTCACAAGTGCTTAATAAAATTTATTGTAATTAAATTTAAAAATAAAAGTAGACTAAAACTGATGTTTATGTACATGTCATTCATTCAACATATGAATAAAAACATGGCCTAAACTGGATTTAATTTAACTATGAATAGTAAAAACTATGAGTAGTACAAAGTTTGTTAAGGTCAATCCCCTGAATATCAAGAAAAAAGAGAGGTAAAAGGGAAGAGAAATTGGCCTCTGAGAATCTCCATACTGACTACTAGACAGGAATATCTGTCAGGAATTAGGGTATTTTAGCAAATGGTTTTGAGGTGAGCAGAGATGATGGGAAGTGTAAGTACATACTGACGATTCCTATATGCAGCATCATTGCAAGGTGAATAACTTTTAAAGTTAATGTGACAGCTAAGTTATAGATACAAACAGGTTGTAAGATAAGCTTTTATCTTCTACATTTTTTTAAAATTCTTTGATTCCTAGTAACTGTGAATTCTACTTTTTATATAGAATTGATAAAACCTTCCTTAAAACAGTTCA
>CAUYSK010028946.1:0-46613 GCA_963575035.1 Avahi laniger | reverse complement strand
ACCTCAAACTCCTAGGCTCAAGCAATCCTACTGCCTCAACCTCCCAAGTAGCTGGGACTACAGGCATGTGCCACCATGCCTGGCTAATTTTTTCTATATATATTTTTAGCTGTCCAATTAATTTCTTTCTATTTTTGGTAGTGATGGGGTCTCCCTCTTGCTCAGGCTGGTCTCGAACTCCTGAGCTCAAACGATCCGCCCACCTCGGCCTCCCAGAGTGCTAGGATTACAGGCGTGAGCCACTGTGCTTGGCCCTCACCACGTTTTTAATGCTCTGAATTTGTTCTCCCCTTATATTGTCCCCCCAAGCAAACAAATCATAAATACTAGTATTTAGAGGAATTGGCCATTACCATAAGGTGAAAGGATTTTTGTTAGAGTGGATTTATTGTTGTGGTAGTGTGTCCTTTTACAAAGATATTTTCTCTCATCAGAAAGCAGCCAAGAAGTCCTTGCATTCCCTTCTTTGTTCTGTCTCCCCTTTCCTTCATTCCTCCTGGTTACCCCTCCTCATCCAGGTTTTTTCTGAAGTATTTATTAATCAATTTTTAAAGTTCTGGCACCGGCCACGTTCAAAATACATTTGGGCCCAATTTTATGTGAGAATAAACAAATATTTTCTTCTGTATTTCATCACAAAGATCAGATCCGCTGGATGGACACATTTAAATGCAAAGTGAAGAAATAAGCAAAGCAGCCTTAGGAGATGCTGGTGGTCACTGTGTGCCTTTCCTTGTGTGGGTTTTGTTTGTCTTCTCATTATGAAAACTTCCTCATCAATGATACACGTTGGTTTAATGTGCTGTTTAGAAAAAAAGGGTTGAGGGGAGTGCTTGGGTCCTTTAACTCAATGATGGTTGTATATTAGCTCCCAGAGTAGTCATTTTGGAGGAGATAGTTGATACCTGAACTGTGTCTAAGACGTTTGGGCAGTTTTGAGACTTAAAAATGTCTCCTGGTACCTAAACTGAGGTGAACAATTTCATTTGTTGGTAAAGGAGTGGAGAATTAGGGAGGCACGTAAGGGCGAGGTGGGCTCCTCCAGTAAGTGTTTTAGGAGTTAATATTTATCACCCTGCATGCTGGTTTTAGTCTTTGGACTTGGATTAGATCTAAGGACAAATCTAAGTAGGCATTTTTCAGTTGTTATGTAGGTTTATGTCGAATACCTTTCCTGTTTTGTGTGAGATTTTTTACAGTTAAAATATTAAAAGGTATATTAAATCATATCCAGTAGTCCAACACAAATTTTCTAACACCTTTGTAATACTTATTTTATTGAAAAACTAGAAATAATTTATAGGAGTTGATTCTCTTGAGACAAATTTATATGCACATGTTCCTCTTAATAAATTAAAGTTGCCCCTAAAGTGTGAGTTTGTATTATTTAAATCATCATTGCCCCTGACATTTATAATAAGATTCATGCTGCGTTCCCATAGCACAAATATGGTTACCATGCTTAAAGAACACGTCAAATGTGTACATGTATGTATACATTACAATCAGTTCTTTTCCTAAGGACATTTGGATAGTAAACTATGTTTTGTTGAATGGAAAATATTTTGTTCTGCTTTGTGAGGTTTATTAAATTTAATATGCCACTATTTTCTAAATCCCCAAATTATAGGGAGGGTCTATGGGAAGTAAATTTTTGAGAAATTGTATTAGTATACCTAAGTTCAAAACCTCCTCCTTTCTTAGGAGAAATGTTATGGGTAAAACCCACCTAATTAATTTATAATGCCTCATATTTGGCATTTTCTTTAGGTCAAGACTATCTATATTGCTTTCTGAGATGGTAGAAAAGTGCTGAATCCATGTTTTTGGTAAGGGGTGTCAGAAGTGTGATGTCACTGCATGGTGAGAGCAGCACTTTCCGTTGTCTTCCGGTGAGGCAAGTTGAGCTAATTTTATTGTTTTATTTTCTCTAGCCTTCTCCCCAGTTCTTTCTCCTGGAGCTCCTATCTCCTTGCTTCCTTCTGAATTTCAGCTATAATCTCCTCCCTTAATGGTCATTCTTCTCAATCTTCATTCTACAAAATGGTTTGCTCTTTCTGTGATGACAGAGGAGACTTGGGCCCCCAATGGTGTTAGTTTGCAGTGGTAGAGGCAGTCATTTTAGGAGAGGAGAGAAATAGAATTGTTATCAAATGTGTTTCCTGCCTAGGGTTTTAGCGTTAGTCATCTTAAAGATGAGGTTATTGGTTTCCTTCTGGAACCTGTTCCTTTTTCCATTAAGATTCATCTATCAAAGATTAAAATGTATTTCTTGGTATTCTAACAGTTCCAGGCATTTAGTAGGGGCTACTGAATTTATATGTTTATATGTTGACTTCTTACCACCCATGTGACCATATTTAGAAATGGGGCCTATAAGGAGGTAACTAAGGTTAAATGAGGGCTTTAGGGTGGGGCCCTAATAGTATAAAATAGAGACAGCAGAAAGTGTTCTCTCTCTCTCCCTCCATCTGCACTCTCGTCCTTATGTGGCAGAGCAGGGTGGCTGCATGACGAGATTCTGATGACCATGGGCTTGCAGATGGCGTGCTGGCCTCCAGAGCTGTGAAAATGTGCATTTCTGTTGTTTAAGCCACCCAGGCTGTGGTGTTTTGTTATGGCAGCCAGAGCAGACTAAGACAGTGGGCAGTTATCACGTGTGCTATTTGGTACCAAAGCTAGTTTGCTCCTCCTTGAATCAGTTTGTTGGGCAGCTCATCACAAAGAAATAGGTATTATTGCAGATAGTCTGATAACAATTTATTGCAAAGATCAACCATCCTGTGATATTTTTATTTTCCTGTATGTAATATTTCCTACTACCTGTACGTTTAGCTCTGGATTGCAATTCTTCTGCGATTCGTGGTATGTACCATATCACAGACAGACTTGGGCGCAAGTCACAAGGCACCCGGATCAAGAAATAAAACAGCATCAGAAACCTTCTCTTGTTCTCATCTGGTCACCACTGAGGCCTCCCTTCCCCAGCCACCATGCAGGCAACTCTCACCGGTGACTTTTCATTCAGCAGTTTTGACATTGGCTCTGGTTTCTTCCACATGGTGGTTTCTGATTTGAATCTAATCTTATACCCTGATTTCTGCCTCTTTTTACAAATTATTTTTCTTTTTTTCTAGCTTCTTTTATATTCTTGGCCTTTGACTGGTTAATAATTTAGCCTTCCTATAGCTCACTCCATCCCCCACGTATGATTTGTACATTGCATTGTGAAGGCTGTGTTACAGATTTTAGGAAATGGATTTCATAAGCGCCTATAAATAAATAAAATGTCTACATCAGCTTTATTTTGAAAATCTTGAAATTCAAACTTAAAAGTAGAGTTTGTGGTTTAATTTGCTTATGTTTCAGCTTGGTATGCACATAACACTCTGTGGGGTGCCATTTCAGGTACCATTATTGTATCTATAAAGGAGACATGCCTGTGACTATTCCATTTTTGAATGCTCTTCTAATGAGGTATTAGATCAGAGGTGGCATTACGTTTTGGAGGGGCTGCTGATAAATGCAGTTTGCATATTATTATAATACATTGCTTTTTCAGTTGGTATTCTCTTATTGGTATCGTACTAACTCAGAGTGAAAAAGGAATCTTAGCTCTGAGTTTT
Organism: Avahi laniger; assembly: GCA_963575035.1. Classification (NCBI taxonomy): domain Eukaryota; kingdom Metazoa; phylum Chordata; class Mammalia; order Primates; family Indriidae; genus Avahi; species Avahi laniger. Next base: position 42,987 of record CAUYSK010028946.1, on the reverse strand, counting down.
GGTATGAAACAAGAATGATGCATATATTTTATTTGTACTTGGGTCAGTTTTTCCTATTAAATACAATGTGTATTTGTTTATGAAAAAACATACTTTTTAGTGTAGCAAAACTGAGAATTCATTTATGTTGGTGAACTTGTATTTTTCTGGTCCTTTATTAACCATTAAATAAGTAGGGATATATTTAAAAATTAATAGCATGTGTTTTGTAAATAGAAAAACACTGGACATTTTTGACAATATGAAAATTAAAAGAAATAGGTTAAATAAAGTCTTGATGTGAGATGTGAACTTTCTATTGAAGGTGAGAACAAATCCTATGCATATAAAACACAAAAGTGTGGTTACTATTTATAGATCAAAGAGTAGTCTATATTGTATCTCTAGTACTCTATTTGCACTGAATTGTCTATGAGCCAGTGTCCTTGTCAGCTACTAAAGATCATTTTCTTGTTTTCCCTTTTCAACCAAAGAGTAGGGCTAATGTGGAACCCAGTATCTAATCCTGTCGTCTGTCCACTTCGCCCTCCCATCACGCAGGGTGATCATGTACACATCGCTCAGTGTAGGGTGGTCAGTTGTTATTGTGGATGCCTTGGGTTACGATATGAGATGGTAATAGATTTAAAAATGAATTATATATAGAATTTATATTTTTACAGGATTAATTTTTTGACTTGGAAGATTTATAAAATTTTCATCTTTTGCATCCTGGCTTAGTATCTTTCCTGCTATTTACTACTCAGTTGTCTTCTTCAAAACTTCCACTTTTGGAGAAAACATAGGAATTGCCTTTATTATTTTTCTCCAAGAAATGTCGTGTTTCTTGTTGTGTAAGAATCTGTAATAAACTCTTTGAATTAAGTGTGATTGACAGTGATTACCATCAGTCCTGGTAGGTGAGATGATCCATGTTAGCTGGATCTGGCCAAGCCAGAATTATGTGTATTACCCATGAATTTTAGTGTTCATTCGTTTGTTCATCCACCCACCCAACATGTGTTTGCTCAGTGCCTCATATGTCCCAGGTGTGTGGTTCAGCTGTGAACAATGCTGGCTGCATCTCCACTCTGATGGAGCTTACTTTCATGTTTAGGGGAGCTGGAAAATAAGCAGCAGCAACAAAAACGATACACAAGAGAATGGTAGGAAGTGATGAGTGCTTTGGCGAAAAATAACGCAAAGAAAAGGGACTGAGAGTGATTGGGAATTATTTTCGGTAGGGCAGTTATCAAATCTGACCTCTGCAAGGCCTAAGGGTCAGGTAGGAGCTTATCTTGCTCAGGTCTTCCTACCTTGTTCGCTCTGACAGGTACAAAGAGCTTTGTTCATCAGCTCTTCCTGTGTCCTGTTTGTGCTTATGTGTTTTTTGTCTTTCTCCTCAACTGCACCATCAATTCCACAAAGACAATAGTTATTTTATTTACCTAATGCACTCCTAACCCACTCAGAGGGAGTTATTAATAAATAGTTGTCTAATAAGTGAATTAGTTCTTTACCTTTAATTGTAAGTACAGGTTGGTTATCCCTTATCTGAAATGCTTGGGATCAGAAGTGTTTTGGATTTTGGATTTTTTTTTTTTTCCAGATTTTGGAATAGTTACATTATACTTATCAGTTGAGCATCCCAAATCTGAAATCCTTAATGCTCCAGTGAGCATTTCCTTGAGTGTCATGTTGGTGCTCAAAAAGCATTTTAGAGCCCTTTGGATTTTGGATTTTTGGATTTGGGATGCTCAGCCTTTATTTTAATGAATTAGATAGTTGTCAATTTCATGAGGAGGACTTCCTTGTCTCTTTAAAACCATTAGGGCTCTTTTTTTGTTTTGGTCTTATGTATTTATACACTGTCACTCTCAGTGTATTTATTATCTGTTAATTTGACTTTTTCCTCATGAAATATGTATCTGCTTTCTAGTGATTGGGGTTGTTCCTCTTTCCCATTTGTATCTCCTGCATCTGGTATGGTGCTGTCACTTATGAAGCATTCAAAGAAGTAACCATTTTAGTGATGTAAATTATAATCACAAGTTAAATGAATGTTCAAAACAGTATAAGTTACTTTTATAGTAAAAACAAGTGTTAGTGTAAATATGACAATTTTTATTGGCAGAAATCTCTGTTCTTTCTAACTTTGGACAATTTTCTTATTTGGTAAATTACTATACTATTGTATATGATCTTATCTAAAAGCAGGAATTAGGATTTCATTGTGGTGAAAGAAATAACAGAAACAGTAAATAAAAAAAAATCCCAAACTGGGTGCTATCAATATATTTATACTTTTTTAGTAAAATTATTATAGTCATGTTCAAAGATGGAGTTGTTTTTGGTAGTTTGGTACACTAAATTAATTTACATTTACATACTAACAAATGATTAATAAAAGGAAATATATGACTTATGTAGGCTTACAACATATCATTATTATACTATATACAGGCATATGTGGGCATTACATCATATCCCACATATATAGGTTCATATTGTATCATTTTCTGGCTACCCCATAAGTTATTGTGTACTATGGCTGATCATCTTTCTTCACAGTTCCTGCACCCTCTGTTATGCAGCCTATTTATAACTTCATCCTGACTTTTGCTCGTGGTAACTGTTGTGCTTTTAAGTAGAAGAGAAGCATGTTGCTTCAGGTGTATTCCTAGGACCAGTAAAGAATCAAAGAACTGTGGCCAATCAGCTTTCTGCCTGCTGACCTTTTTCTTTGGGGCTCCGTGATCAGTTTTGAAAGGGAGGGCTGGCTCCATCCCTTTCTGGAGGAACGTCCTGGTGTGATGGCAGGTCCGAGTCAGGCCCAGGAGTGTCTTCTCATGCTTCTTTGGTGGGTCTGCCAGCTTGCTGTATGGCTGCCACAACAGGAACCGCGCGCGCGGCTTGATTGGTGAGGATTTACATGTGTGCTAATTAGAGTGGAATAAATGATTGGCTGTTTGCTGCATTGCCATAAAGGGTGCCCAGATGCACACACTACGTGAACATAATGTGCCCAGGCACGGCGCATCAAAGTTTGTCAGCTGCATTACCTCAGCAGGCTCAGGGCCTGTCGCAGAGAATTTGCTGATAATCGTCCCCTATGATTTAGTGTCTTACTTGGTGAAAGTGAAAGACCTCAAAATAATGTCTTGGCAACAGAATATTTGATCCTTTCGGAAAATAACAAAATATGCTTGAACTTAACTGGGAATAATGAATAGATGACTTTAAGCTATGTATATTCAAATGATGATTTCTTATATTTTGAAATATTTTCCAGCAAAACAAATAAAATATCAAGTAAATGGGCATAACTGAATAAATTTGATCTTTAAAAATTGCATAAACATCAGTCTTTTAGTTGAATTAAGCCATGTTAAAACCACCCATGCATATATCTGATGAAAGAGGTAACATGGAATGATTTCATTGAAATTTCAAAAATCTATTTTTCTAGAGCTTAAACTTTACTGTGTATGTACTTAGAAATCCATAATACATCTTTGTAAATGCACAACTAAAACCAAACAATCCCCCTTGTGTTGCATTTATGCACAAAATCTGTAATACCTGATTACTTTGACAAGTAATTTTGTAGTTACATGTTCATAATATTGATAATGTATTAATGTACAATGATTAAATGGTTAAGCTGCCACATTAAAGTAATGAGCAGGAATGCAGCTAGGCAGGAACAAAGCCTGTCCGTTTACAGATGGCGTTATTCAATCTCCCAGCTCCTCTGAGATGTCAGCCGGATAGCATTGATTCTTAGCTCTGATACTGTGCCGCACTTGAATGACCCAATACAGTTCAGTGATAAGGTTAAGTTAATTACTGTGTCTGTGCTGTGTAGCCTTCACTTGATTACTGCTGAGAAAGATTTTGATGTCTTTTGCTTTAATTAAGCAAAAGAGAATGAATAGATATAATTGGTTTTTGAAATAATCCTGTCACTATCAACGAGCATCATGTGTTTCCTCCAACTTTTTTATATGTACTTCTAGAAGCAAAATTCTATGGAGAGAATGAAGTTTTTACATTATATTCAACACTGAAATGTTACTGTATTGACAGTAATGTGAATTTGTGAAGAGATTAAATAGTGTATTCTTGAAGAATTTTGACCTAAAAATATGTCTGTGACTTTGGTTTTAAAGGGATGATAATTATTTCGTGTGTTCATATAAGTGACTAAAGTTATAGCTTTTCATGTAATTCAGTGCTTTGGCATTTGTGATATATTTTTAACCCAGTTTTGAATTAGGACAGATAAATTTTAACTTTAGAAAGTTTACCACGATATTTAAGTTTTTATGATTTTTGCACCTCTATTATATTTAACTAATTTGACTAATGCTGCAGAGTTTATACAGATGAATAGAAAAATAGAAATGAAAAACTGTAGACTTCTCTGGTGTAGCATGAGGCTTCTATTAATAATTTTCATTTTTTCTTATGTGGGAGTATTGATTTTCACTTTAATATTTTTCAATTTAAAATTCTAATTGAGATTTTTCTTATTTGAGTAGAAATGTATAGTTGTGTATGTTATTTACGTGCCTGTATTATTCTAATGAGCATCTCTGAAATATGCAAGCAGTGTAGTTTGGGAAAATGCTCATGTTTTTACTGAGTGTAAGTTCTTCCCCTTTATCCTTGCTAGGTACCCACCTCTTCCTTTTCCCACAGATACTCGAACATTGTGAATATTCTCCTCGTGGGCTGAGGTAGCTGTACACTCACTTAATAACTGTGGGATTGTCAACGTCACCTCTCTTCTCTGAGTAATATTTTCGTAGATATACCTCACAGTGATGCTAGATTCAAATGATATAGTAAGAATGCTTTTTTTTAAGCAGTAAAGAGCTATAAGTTTTAGTAATTTCTTTATATTACCTAATATATGTTTCTTGGTATTTACTAGGTCACAAGTTGACACTCAGATGAGTTGATCATTGTGTGTAACTGTTGTTCTTGGCATTTTACGTAAATGTAGTGAATCTGAATGACAAATGGAAAATCCAGCTCAGCAAACAGAGTAGTGAAGCTTACTAGATAAGAATAGTTACAAGCAAAATGACTATGACAAATCTTTCATTTTACTAGATGATTGAGAAAAGAGTCATATAAAATAACACTGATGGCATTTTTTCTAATGTCCTGTCAAAATGAGACAACAATTTAAAATGAATGACAAATTAATTGTCTCTATCCATTCTCCATGGACCCTATTTCATGGGGCGGGGAGCGGAAGATAAAACTTTAAAATAAGTCACCCAAAAGGTAGATTTTAATTGGCATCCAGTTTTAATCTTGGTTATTTTGGTTGGCAGAATACTGTACTACCCCACGCCCCACAAATGTCTCTGTGTCCTAATCCCAGGAACCTGTGACTATGTTATTTTACATAGGCAAAGGGGAATTAAAGTCCCAGTGAAGTTTGAGGTTGCTAGTCAGTTGACCTTAATATAGGGAGATTGACAGAGTGGGTGAGTGTGGTCACCAGGGTTCTTAAACACGCAGGAGACTCCACAAGAGGTCAGGATGGTCCGACGTGAGAAGGACATGACCCAGCCTTGCTGGCTTCTCAGGTGGAGGGAGAGGCCCTGAGCCAGCAAGTGCAGGTGGCCTCTAGATCTGGAAAAGGCAAGGGAAGGAATTCTCCCTGAGAAGCTCTGGAAGGGAATGCACCCTTCCTGACACCTTGATTTTAGCTCAGTGATTCTTGGGTTGGGCTTCTGAACAACAGATCTGTAGGATAAATAAATCTGTGTTGTTTTAAAGCACTGAGTCTGTGGTAATTTGTTACAGCAGCCCTAATACAGTTATTTATCATCCAAAGCAAAGTTATTAATTAGGCTTATTTACAAGTGAACCATTTTATTAGTTTTTATTTGTTCTATGTAAACTTCAGAATAACCCTAGGTATGTGATTTGGCCCTGACATGTATTACACATGTGTATGATTATTATAGGAAGGGTTTGTGTTGGCCATTTCAGGGGTTAGTGTTCTGTCACTTTGTCTTTAGCAAATTGGAAGTGTGATCATTAGGGAGGCAGTTGTGTTTAGAATTAGAAAATCTTGGGTTCCTGTTTTAGCTCCTGTGTGTCTAAGTTACAGGAAAATGGGATTAGTTTCTTCATTTAAAAGTAGAGAAATGATGTGTCTTTTGGGTAGTTGATAAGATAGCGTGTGTACATGTGGCTTAGGAAATATAAAATGCTATCTCAGCACACATTAGTATTAAGACTACTCTATAGCTTTTAGTTCTAACTTAGTACATGAAACACGAGAGGCCTGTATGACAGTGGTTAGGAAATGTGGATCCTCTGTCTTGGGTTCTGTGGAGCTGGCAGAACCTTACTGGGTGCCATATTGGTTCTATCGTTTCTTTGGTTGAAAAAAGAGACAGAGGTGCTTCCTTCCCTCTTTGTAAGATTGTTTCAGAATGTGATTACAGCAATTAGCTTGCATTTTTTCATTACAAATTTGCTACCTGTTTCTTTTTTGTTCTTGTTGAACATTTGAGTTTAAATAAAATGTTTTCTATTTCTTTTCATCCTTGAAATGCTTTATCTTCCAACAAATTCAACTTGTTTAGAATTAATAAACAATTATTTAACACTCTATTTTTGTACTGGGCACAATAGTAATACGTCTGTATCCATGGCCTGGCAGTCCTCAGTAACACCATCAGTCAGTTCCGGAATGGTCCGATCCTCGCTGTAAGACAGTCTGCAAGTGCCACGGGAACATGGCGGGAGGGACTAGGTTGACCTGGGCAAGTCACAGAAAACATCACACAAACGTGGAGGACACGTGGTAGTCTTCCATGTGGATGCGGGAGGAAAGGGCATTTTAGGCAGAGGCAGCAGCACGTTGGAATGCGCAGCTGTGTAAGCAGCAGCCGTCAGCTTCCCGTGTGTCTGGCAGTGCCCAGAGGAAGTGCAAGCACCGAAAGGAAGGCAGGGTTTTGTCTGTGAAGGGCGTTGAATACTGCGTGCTTTGGTTACACTTTTTCCCAAAGTCGTGGTGGAGCTGGCAAAGCTGTCAGATCTCCCACCCTCAGGGTTTGAATGTGAGGGACAGAATTCAGGCACCGAGGCTTTCCTGTGGAGGAGCAGGCAGAGGAGGCTATCTGCCTGGAGCCAGGAGACAGGTTCAGTGGCCGGCTGGCCGGCCAGCCAGGGAGGGGTTGATGAAGTTTTGATAGAAGACGGGAGGTGTAGAGAAGCATTTAGAGGACTGTTGGGTGGACCGCTGAGAGACTGGCTAGAAGAGCAGGTTCTGGAAGGAGAACAGTATGACTTTGGTTTTGGATTTGTTGAGTTGTCGATGTCAGTAGCTTATGCGGAAAGAGATGGGGAGATTAGAAGTAAGGTAGGGCCTAGAAATACAGGCAGTGAGCCACTGGCGTACGTGGGATCGCCGAAGGAGTGCACACAGTGAGGAGGTGAGAGCGAGGATGTCCAGGTTTGGTGGGGGAGATGAAATAGAAACACCTGGGACGTGAGCAGGTTCCTTCTTAGTGTATGGCCAAAATGGCATCTGAAAAGATTGTCATTCCGTTTTAATTAGCAGGGTTTGGGACATAAGGGACCTGCCAGCGAAGCCCATTATTTGATACTTGGGTTATTGATGCCTACATTTCAGCTGTCTGCATTTCACTTTTCTGCACCTGTACATTCGGTGGTAGGTCATCTCTAAGCATACTTGTAAACGTAAAATTCCGTGTCTCATACTTTATTCCACATTAGGAGAAGAGCACACCAGGGATTTTGAATAAAAGAACTCCAAGATTCCCCCAAATTCTAGGTAGGAGGTGTTATTGAATTAAATCCTGAATATATATTAAATTAACACCTTTACAAGCCCCTTTCTTTAAATTAGGAAATGACATGGCAAATTTGACTTAGGCATTTGGAAAACTTGGCTCTGGTTGTTTTGTGCTGATATATTAACATTAATCAAGAGACTCTTGGCTTTAATATGAGAAATGTCTTCCTCTGCCCTGTAATGTGTTTTAATGAATAAAACATAGTATCTCCCAATTTTTGTAGTATATGTACAAAGATACTATACTGTAGAGAATAGCCTATGTTTTTAACGATATATGATTTCCTACTGTTTTACTACTATTGGGTATGTGACAGTGATGCCATTGCAAATATTTTAAATTTAGAACAATTTGCACCCTGTAGATACATTATTGTGCAATAGCCTTTTCCTTCTAAATGACAGCTAATGAACTTACCCTTTGAATATTGTGTTTAGCATAATATAGCAGAACCAAAAGTAATGATTGAAAGACTTACGTTAGTATGTGACATTTCCTAGAAGGCTTGAAATAATTTGGCCTTGTACGTTAACATTCAGAAATCTTAAGTCATGCCTCAGCATATTAAGCTGTTTATATATTTTAGCTGAGGTGGTAATTTTTTACTTTTGGACGTATAGAAAACCTATTTGAACAGTTACTTTCTCACATCACCTGAAGTTTTTATAAATGAATTTGAATAGTTTATTATTAATATAAAGAATAATTCTTTATATATATATCGTTTTAATAATATAGAAAATTCGATATCTCGTAGCTTCATTTATTATTGGAAAAAGTATAATTGCAAAAATTAACTTGTCATACACCACAGCTCAGCAAAGTCACTTCTTATAAGTCTGTGGTCACAGTATGTTTTTTGCAGTTCAGCATCTGGCTCTGTGGGATACTGATGGCTTCTAGGAAGAAAAGTACCAGAGTGAGCAATTAAAGGCAAAATGACAGCATAAAGTATGATCATTGTGGTTACAAGAAAGACACATTTATGAATTTTGCAGATCACTGTCATTTTTCTGCTCATATTTTCTCTTGCTTTGTTACCTTAATAATTTTAGTACAATTTATTTTTCTTTTAAGAAGTGAACAATGCTGTTTTCATTATCCTGGTACTTATGTCTTTTTTGTTTGTCAGTTTTGAAGACTAATGGTAACTCTTTCACCGTCTTCTGGTATGATACTTTCAACTTTATCTTCAAATTGAAGAATCAAAAAAAAATAGCATAGCAGTTGTAAGAGTAAAATTTCTTAAAATTATTAATATTTTATCATATGTGGATTGAAATAAGGTTTGCTGGTACTTAATTTCCTCATAACATCAGATAGTGTTTTGAAGTGGTTTTTACAATGTCAGTTCTCTGATTTGGTAGGGGATAAAACAGTCTGACGTACGGAGTAGAACTGGATGTGTAGAAAGTTGGTACACTTTCTTTGCTTTTGCTTGCAAAAATCTATTCTACTTGCAGTGGAACTGCTGGAAGTTGCAGAGAGGGAGCCACGCTGGACAGCCAAGTTTCCATGTCACCTCTGCAGTGCTCTTTGGCATCCCTGCTGTCCTCCCAGGCTTATCTTACAAAACCTACATGTAAACCAGTTGTCTTTACCATTTATCTTTCATGGCTAACTCTCTCATTTTCTTTTTACTTGTGCTTACAACATCCCTGTTTCCGGAATACTACTTTAATCCTCATTTGGTTAAAGCCAACCTGAACTTGAAGATGTAGTTCAAACTCTGACTATTCTGTAAAGGCATTCTGATTCCCAGCAGGCAACAGTAACTTCTTTCTTTGTGCTCCCAAGTCATATTCTGTGGATGTCCTGTTGTTATTATCAAAATGTGCTTTGAATATGGAACATAGTTTATTTTTTTTAATCAATTCAACAATTCAATGCATATTTACTGAAAGCTGACTAAATGCTCTGTGTTGTGCTAGAGTCTGGGATATTTTGGTGTAAAGGTATATTTCTTCTGCTCACAAAGTCACACAGGCGATGACAATGTGATGTAATAAGAGCCATAGTGACAGTGGTGTGTGGAAACGCCCTGGCAGAGACCCTGTCCCATCCCAGGGTTCTTAGTATGGACGTTTGGGGAAGGTGGGAAAGCTGGTCCTGAAGGACTGATACAGGACAGCCACGGAGTGTGCCAGAGGTCCTCGTCACTAGCAGTGACTGAATAGATGGGTTTGTTGAATTGACCTGAGTCATTGAAGGTTACCCTTATTTTTTTTTCTTTTTAATTTTAATCATTTCACACGAGAATTTTTGAAAAATTAACTTTGTAGTTTTCTGTTTTTGGAACCTCCATATAACATGATTTAATAATCTGTTAATGACTCAGAGTTACTATTTTGTATATATTACTCTGCTGATCTCTGAAAAGTCATTTTCTTAGCATGTTTTGACCTGGAGAAGGCTGTTTTTAGATACTTGAATGATCCCTGACTGCTTTTTTAGTTATCTTGTCTGCTTGCTGTAGTTTTTCTCTGCTTTCCCACATCACTGCTATCGATGGTCTTGTCTATAGTCCACTCGCTGTCTGTTGTTTGCCATCAATAGGAGCCAGTGGACCAGGCTTATCAGTGTGTATCAACAGAGGGGAATGGGGGTAAGGAATTAGAGACTCTCCTTTACTCACAGTACTGAGATTCAAACATAGTCTTTTAAAATATATTTTTTGCTCCTCCAAGCCCTTTTGGCAGGTTTTTTTTGTTTTTAGTTGTATCTTGAGAGGCGATGTTGCTATATTTGTGAGTTTTTGATAGCTGAGGTGTTAACGTTCCTTTCTGTCATGATTCAGTTCATATTGTTTCAATTGCTCTCATGAGGTGATATAACCTGTTTTGTCTTATGTGAATATTTTTAGGTAGTTTATGTTTTAACAATTAATAGACAAGGCTTATTTTATTCATTTGTTCTTATATGCTTTTCTCCGATTCTGGTATCACAGCAGGCATTTTTTGGGTTGTGATTGACTTTAAATAAATGAAGGCACATCAGTTTTATTTAGTAATGGAAGCAGGTTCACAAACGATGAGTTTAGGAATCCATACACCCTGTGAATTAATTGCTCTATTTATTTGTCAGTGAACAACTCTAGGACAGTGTCAGCCAGACAGCATTTAACTGAGTGCCTTATATGTGCTCAGTTTTGAATATTCACAGTAAAAATAACTGTTAAATCCTCCTCTCAAGGAATTGAAAATCTAGTTGGTGAATCAAATTAGACAAATAGTATAAATTTCTGAAATCAATATGTACCATAGTAAAATTAATAAAATATGAATAGTGGTTTTACATAATAAGTGGTCTACTAATTTATGACATAAAGCATTGTATCAGTAAATTATGTTTGTAGTTTAGCCTACTTATTTTAACATGTTAATTATAAGTATGTTAAAATAGATTACATTTTAAAATTAGCATTATTGTCTTCATTGTTATGATTGTTAATGCCTGCTTAATGCTTTTGGTTAAGTGGCCATATACACATTCCAACTCAAATGTTCATAGCGAAGCTGCACTCTCAAATACTTCAAACGGATATTAATTTTGGGGATAATTTTATTTTACATAGATGTTGTAGGTTATTGGCTATAAGTTAGAGATGTCAAAATTGAAGCAACTAACTACTTCAAAAAGTTTATACTATGTTGATGAAGTTTTTATGTGAGCTAGTGTTTTTCTCCTTCTACATTTTTCTTTCTGGTGATAATGCCATACAAATGAGAAACAAAAAAAAGTTACATTTTGGGGGCAAAATTAGAAATGTTTTGAGTAATAACTCAAAGTTACCCCCAAAATGCTTATCATTAATTAGTATGTACTTTGTCTTTTATTTATAGTAAGAATTGCTTTTACAACTATATTCCTAAAGATTGACGATCAGAAAGATGAAAGCTAGTCCATGAATTATATTTTAATCCTAAGCATTTAAATTGTGAGGATAGTATCGAAATTGATTATATCATTTTTATTGTAACAATTTGATGAAACTTTACTTTTTGGGAGTGAAATAGTAAATCCATATATATACCACATGTAACGTATTTATACATATATATATATATAGAGAGAGATATACTATTTGTTGTTATAAATATTATTCTCATTTTTATCTTTAAAAACAAAAATATGCCTATACATATATGTATAGGTAAGAGTTGTATGTTTTTATGTGCATTTATAAACAATTCCATTTACAATAATGCAAAAGTAAATTTAACTAAATTTGTATTTTTTTCTCCTTTATGTGGTGTGAAGTTAGCTGTTAATCATGTAGCTATTCCCTGTATGTGATGGAGTTTTCTCTTTTTGCTTTCAGGGTTGTCTCATTGTCTTTGCAGCTTGACTCTGATGTTGTTAGGTGTGGATATCTTAGCGTTTATATTTCTTGATGTTTGTTGAGCTTCCTATATCTGTAAACTAATGTGTTTCATGAAATTGTAGGAGTTTTCAGCCATTATTTTAAAATATATTTTTCCTGCTGTTTTCTCTCTTTTCTCTCCTATTTGATTCTCACTGTACATTTGTCGGAATGCTTTCAGTTTTCCCACAGATCTCTGAGGCTCTGTTCATTTTTCTTAAAATTTTCTCCCCCTGCTTCATGGTTTGGATTGGATAATTAATGTAGCTCTATCTTCAAGTTCACAGATTTTCTGCCTCCTCAAACCTGCTGTTTGCCCATGTAGTATTTCTATTATAGTAACTTTTTGTCTCTACTGGTTCCATTTGGTTTTTATTTCCGTATTCATAGTCCCTATTTGTTGAGTCATTGTCATGATATTTTTATTTTAGTTTTGAACATTTAAGAGAATTCTTTGAACATCTTTACTGTAGCTGCTTAAAGACTCTGCTACATTAACATCTGGGCCTACTCCAATTTTCTATTGGTTTTTTTTTTTTCCTCCCCTTTCTGAGTGACAATTTCTATTTTTATTTATTTATTTACACATGTGTTATGACTTTCTTTTTTCTTTAAGGTAACTTGCATGGTATTAAAACCATGGAAGTTATCTCCCCATGGTATATAGCCTGTGATGTTTCTGTTCAGTTTTTAATACTTTCTTACTTTTGGACTTTGTAGGTGCCTCACCTGTGTGTGTGTATTTAATGGTCAGACAGTGACTCAAGCAGAGTTTGTGTTCAGACACCTTGAGCCCATCAGGTTTCTTCCATCTGGCATTCTGTTGTGTGTGCGTTTTCAAGCTGACTTTACTAGGCTTTTACTTTCTCATGTGTTCTCTCTGGTTTCCTTTGCACTCCTACTTAGTTAGCCAGGAATGTGTGGAGAGCTGCTCTAGTTCTTTTATTGGTTTTTCATTTTCATTGGATCTCTGGGCTAAATTTCTTGCTTGTCTACCAGTTGCTCAGACTGGGCTGACACTTCTGTTTAGCTATGTTGTTAGATTCCCTCCTTTGCTTTCTACTGACTTTAACCCCTTTAGCAGACAAAGATATGGGGTTTTGCCCCCAACCCTAAATCACTTCCTTTCTCCTCACCTGGCACAGAGCTCTCGTTTTCTGTGCCAGTCTTGTGTTGGTGAAACTAGCCTTGTCCCTCTCCAAGTTGAATGGTGAGTGGAGGAATGGGGGCATCCCAGACAAGGACCCCTCTCTCCAACTCTCTTACTCAAAGTTGTAGTAGTTTTTCAAGATAAAGTGCTTTTCAGTATGTTGCCTGCATTTGATTTCCAGACTCTTGAAATTGTTGCCTTTGACGGTTTATACTGGTTTATTCTTGTTTTCTGAGAAAATTTGTTTGCCTTCTGCCAAAACTGGATGTTCCTGAGTGAGCCACTCTTTTGTCTCTTCTAAACTCTAAGTAGTTAGCTGTATGTTGGACCCTTTGTAATTTAGTTACCTGAGGTTCTTTTTACTTTTTTTTTTAGTCTAATCATTTCTCTTTTCTTCATATTGATGATTTCTATTGATCTGTCATCAAATTTACTGATTCTTCACTTTATCATCTCCATTTTACTATTAAAGTCCTCTAAAAATTTTGGTTATTTTATTTTTGTTTTTAAAATTCTCATTTGGCTTTTTTAAAAAATTGTTTCTTTGCTGAGATTTTCTTTTATTCTTCCCAAGCGTATTTCCTTTACTTCATTAGGTATGGCTACAGTAATTACTCTGAAGTCCTTTTAAAATAATTCCAGCGTTGTGGTCATCTTGTTTGCCATTTTTTTGTTTGTTTGTTTGTTTGGAATTTGGTCACATTTTCCTGTCTCTTCCTATGTGGAGTAATTTTGGATTGCATCTTGTACATTATAAATTTTAAGTTGCGTACACTCTGGATTTTGTTATATTGTTTCAAAGACTTGTTAATGTTTTCATTTTAGCACACAGTTAACTTGATTAGTATCAAATAGCAGCTGTTATATCTGCAGAAGTCAGTTGTTCATATCTCATTTCTGATACTTAAACTTTAATTGCAATCTGCTTTCATTCTTCCTTGTTCATACATGTTTTAGGTGTTCTGAGTATATTCACTGAATCAGGGGTTTCTTTGGCTCTCTGTTATGGCATTACTTCTTTTTTTTTTTTTAATATGAGAAAAGTTATCAAATTTATTTAATGTGTATACCTGGGAACTTCCAGAAAATGAATATTCAACCCCCCAGTAAGGTTCAGAAGCTTCTATCTCCTTCTGGTAAAATGGATTATGAGGAGGGAAAAGAGGAATTCTGTTGAGGGGCAATAAAGGATTATTAGGGAAGATGAATAACTACTTGAGAGAATGAATGGATGTGGGGAAACAGATTGACTTGTAAATGATTTTCTTTGGAAATTAAATTAACCTGAGAGACAGGTATTATTTTTAAAATGAGTTGGGCCAGATCTGGTTGCATTCTTGATCTTCTTTCCTGAAGCTGATATTGAGATACCAGGGAGGGGAAGGATCCTAGATGGGTCTGGATCTCTGGCAGGAAAAGAAACTCAGATGATTTGGGGAGAGCCAATGGTGTGGGTGGGGGGAAGGTCACAGAGACCTTGAGCCTTCTTCAGTCACTCCAGTAGGTCAAAATGTGTTATGACGTTTACTTGTTATTCTCTTGTGGCTATCCTTGCATTGGAGCAGTTACCCTCTGATCCAGAAGAACAGCTGGTTTTTCTATTGTGATTTTTAGCTTTCCTGAGACCTTTCCTAAGTCAGTCCCAGTTTTGGATGTCTTCAGAGTAAAGACCCCACATAAAGATAGGGAGGGGCTGAGTGTGCTTGCATCAGGGTTTCACCTCTTTCATGGTTTGACTCTACTCCAAAGCCTCCAGCTTTTGTGCAATTTCCAGGATCCTCAGGCGGTTCCCTTTTTTTTTTTTTTTTAATGTTTCATCTAGACTTTATAGTTCTTATCTGTGGGAAGTTTGGTTTGCTGGAAGCTCATTACACCATAGCAGAAGTGAATAGCCTCTAACTTATTTTTTAAGATAGTTCTAAATATTATTCTCAAGGTATTATATGTTCATTGTGAGAGATTGGGAGGGGTTAATAAATTATAATGAATGTGAAAAACAATTACCTGTAATCTATTTAACAATTTGATATAATTCTTTTGGTATTACACAACTGAATGTGGTATACATAACATTTGAATTTTTTAAGTTTTATTTTTAATTAGCACATAATAATTATACATAGTTAGGGGTTACAACGGATGGTCTGATACATATATACTTTGTATAATGATCAAATCAGATTCATTAGCAAATCTGTCATCTCAGACATTTATCATTTCTTTGTTGTGAAAATAGAATTGTCCCTCCTAACTATTTTAAAATATACATTCTTGCTAACTGTAACTTTGTACCCATTGACCAGCTTCTCTGCAGCACCCCCTGCCCCAGATCCTCCTCAGCCTCTGGTAACTACTTTGCTGCTCTCTGCTTCTGAGATTAACTTTTTAAGATTTCACTCATATACGTAACATTTTAAGGTGTGCTTTTGCTTAAAATTACGTGAGAAGTGTTTTCCCATGCCATTAAATATTCTTTGTAGATATTTTTATGGCAGTCAGTATAACATTCCAAATCTATATTTGTAATAATTTATGTGACCATTTCTCAATGCTTTCCATGTTGGTTGTGTACAATTCTTTACCTTTATATATGGCCCTGTGGTGGACATCTTTGTGCATATATTATTGTGCCCTTTTCATGTTATTTCCTTAGGAAAGATTTGTAGAAGTAGAATATTCGCTTTCAAAGTAAATGCTAATATTTAAAGTTGTTCTTACATATAACTAGAATGCTTTTTAGAAAGTTTGATCAATTTCATGCGTGTAAGCGTGTGAGTCTTACTTCAACCTTCCAACCATTAATGTTAGATTTTTTGGCTTTTTCTCATTTGATGTGCGGGAACTCTCATAATCTGTTTTTGATTAACTACTTTTGTCAAACATTTTTCTGCAGTGTTTTTTTGTATGTTTACACTTTACCTGTTCAAGTTCTATGTGTATTAGGTGTATGTTTGTCTGCCTGAATTGCTTTTAAAACTGTTACAATGGTATATGAGACAGAACTTAATTTCATACTCGTAATACTTAGTAACTGTGAAAATGTTTCTTCAGTGTATCATTTTTTAAATCTCATTGAGTATATTCGTGTTTGTTGCATCATGTCATCTGCCTAGCAATCCAAAGTTCGCTAAAACTCATGGAAAGTAACCAGTACAATCTGTTTTTATTTATTTTGTCAATAGTTGGACTTGAATCTTAAAGTAGTTTAAGCCTCTTCTTATAATATTTTCTGTAAGGACTTAGAGAGGTCATTTTTCATTGTAGTAAAATAGGAAAAGCTGCTTTCTATTCATTTTTATATTTTCTTACAAAGCCTCATATTTGAGTAGACAGTGTTATATAACTGAAAAATATTTATAATATTTCAAACAATATTTGTTAGTATTAGTTAAAATATGCTTTGTTAATAATGTAGAACTGATGCTTCCTTTCTGTATGATGCAACTTCTTTTTGTGGGACAGCCCACTGATGCCCTTTTTGGAAATTGATTTTTGCTTGAATTTGTGCAGTGTTTTTGATATTTCCTTAGGGGTTAGGTAGGATTGCAGGGGATATTTTTACTTCCCAAGTTTGTGGCCAACCAGTTTAGGTGGACAATGGTGCAATAATGGTAATACAGTATATATCATATATTTTTAGAGCAGTTTTCTATCCAGTGACATGAATTGGGATCTCCTTATTCTCCTTTCCTGTTTAACTGTCTCCTTCCACGCAGCACGCACTGAAGGTTCGTTACATCTCATCCTCTTGGATCCTCACCGTCTGCTACTGTGCTTTCTGCATCTAAGAATTATGGCTAAGAGTGTGGTTTAATTACAAGACACCATGATGGATCATCTCATTAAATGAGAGTGATTCCGGCTAATTCCTCACACATTATATTTACTATGTGGAGAATTGTATAGGACTGACCACCATGTCTGAATCATTAGAGCTAATAAGTTATGCTTCAACCTGGGGATACTAAACAGGGAAAGAATAACTTTACTTTTGACAGTAAAACTCAGAAGTAGAATGAAATATTAAGATGCATGAACTAAATTATATAGAAATATGAAGCAGCAATGTATTGGGAAAAAACTTTGGAATATGTTTGTGTGTGTTAACCTTAATTTACACATTAGTATGCCTTGTTATGCTACTAATGACTTTTTTTTGTCCCATCTTCTCAGGATCTTGTCAATTATATTGTAACCTACATATGGAGTTAAAGCATGACCCATAAACCATCTTAATTTGTCTGGACATTGAATTATAAATCATAAGCTAGTTAATTAGTACACATTAGTTTTCATCTTTATAGGGAAATATTAAAATTTTAACTTTGCAGAAATCTAGAAATACTAGATTCATTGTACTCAATATTGGAGTGTATCCATGCCTTGGAGGAAATGTCCATTGTGGGTGTGTTTGGCATTTGCAGTATTTCAGTTCATTCTATTGGAGATGAGGAGATGTTCTAGTCATCTTTTAAGGTCACAGTAAATCTATGGTGAAATTTAGGGATTTTTACATTTTCTCCATATCTTAAAATAGGAAACCAGGATCATTTAATAAACTCATTCACTCAGACAGTTAAGATTAATTTACTCAGTTCAGCTCTGCAAGTGCCGATTTTCTATTATGTTTCAAGTACTGATCTGGGTGATAAAAATATAAAGATAAATAAAATGTGGTTTTTGTCCTTCCTAATGGAAGGTAGAAGAACAACATTTAGGTCATCATGAAAAAGGAGAAGGAGTCAGTGAAGACTTTCAGATAGGATGTTAGAAGTGAGGTCAAGTTCACCTCTAAAACCGAGGAAAAGGCAGGAGGAGGCGGTTGATGGAGGTGTGTCCTCTTCTCCCACCTCACCTTCATCCAGGCCCTCTGGGACAGGTCCTTTATCCTTATTCGTAGGTTTTCGGATTTTTAGAAGTTCTGTGCCATCTGTGCTAAGCATTAAGTAGCACCGTGTGGTCTCTGGGCAACATTGTGTAATCCAGTACGTCGCTGTGTTTGCAGCAGCCCAGATGCATGTTGCAGGTAGGGGCAGCGCTGAAATCTCTGAGTGGCATTATGTCAGTTCAGGTCTGCTTTGGCCATCAACTGATTAAACTTCCCATTTTCGTTACTTTTCCTATTTTAGAATTGTGGGTTTGGGATCATGAACCTTACAGAATATACGTTAGACGGGAGACAGGAGCAGAGATGTGGGCAGGTGGCAAGTCACCAAGTGGGGCAGCTGAGGAGCTTAGGGTTCATCCTACTGGTGATAGGTTGTCATCGAAACTCTGGGGGTGGCACGCAGAAAACAGAGTTTTAGGATGGAGCTTTTGAAGGTTTATGAGCAGATGAATAGAGTGACTCAGAGAGGACTTTTTAAAAAGATACTTAAAATATGTATGGTGTGTAGGCTGGACTTGGACAGGAAAACAATAGGTGGAGATGCCAGTGAGGAGACTTTTGCTTCAGTGTATTGGGGAGATAACGAAGGCTTATATAGAGAGTATAGCAGCGGGATTAGATAGACAGTGTGAACTTAAGAAACATTAGAAGGGACTATAGGATTTGACCATTAATTTGATGGGAGACATAAAAGAGATAAATCAAAGACAATGTCAAAGTTCAAAATGAATAATTGGAAGAAAGTTTGGAAAGTTGGGGTGAGGACTTTAGGTGCTAGGTTTGTTAGATTCGATGAAGAGCCGTCTTCTGTGAGACGGACCACAAGCCATCTGATGCCCCAGAGCTGAAGGCTGCTTGGTGGCAGTGTGCCCGATAGAAAGATGGAAGGGGCCTCACTGGGGACATAGTGCTCTGCATTTAGCCCTGGCCCTGTCAGTAACCTGGTTTTTACTTCTTTTTCTCACCTTAAAAATTATCCCCTACCTTTTGAGATTCCTTCTGGCATTGACGTCCAGTGAGTTCAGCGTATAAGTCTGAGGTCCAGGTGAGGTGAAGGTGTCTGGGGTTCTGTGCCGAGGGTGCACCACACAGGTGTCCGATGTCTGTGAGGGAGGCCCGGACCTGAGAGGCCTCGTGGTCCTGACCCCCGAGAAATGGCAGTCAGAGGCTTGGGAGTGCACAGCATGGCGTGCGGAAAGCAGGTCGGGAGGGACGTCACACGGAGGGCACTGGACGGGGCCAGAGGAGTGAAGACAGGAAAGACACCAAGTAAACATAGAACCGGTGAAGTGCCCGGGGAATTTTAAGGACCAAACACTCGCCGGCAGCGTTCAGTGGTATGAGTCTTTAAAAAACAAGGGAAGGGGTTCCTCGTGCCTCTCCTTGGGCCTGTCCCCAGCTTCTAGTCACTGTTACGTCAGCAGGTGCTGTGAATTGTTTCCCTTCCATGCTGCTTAGGAGGCAGCAGCACATCCGGTGTTTCCCAGTGTGGGTGCCCGGACAGGTTTGCTGTGAAGATCGAATCTAGTCCAAATTGCTGGTTCATTACCTGCCTCCCAGTGTCTTATTTTCATGGTCAGTGCCCATGTTTACTTTGGACATAACTTGCTGCTTGTACTAAAATGAGGGCAAGCGTTATTATGGAGGGACAGTGAGTGGAAGAGGACAAACAGCAGTTTGTTTTTAATTATTTAGTATTAGTTACTATTTACTGAGCATCTATTGTGGCCTTGGGGAAGTGCCAGCTCTTAGCAGAGGAGGAGAGTTATCAGTGAACAATGAGAAGTTACGTAAACAGTTTCTTACTCCCTGTTGTAGTCAGCTTGATTTCTGTTATTTTTATTTTTCTTGTTCTTTAATTATTTTTTTTTATATATCCATTTCCCAGCTACAGGAATGGTTTGAATAGTATGGATTCTTGTGTACCAGATGCTCTGGACAAAAAGGTGAAATATAGATTTTTTCTTGCATGTTCATTGGTTCATTCATTCATTTACTATAAATTTATGAAATCTTTTGGGGGAACACTCAACATATATAAAATATGCTGTAGGATAGAAAATATGTATTAAATAAATTTATTAATAAAATATCACTGTAGTGTACAAAAGCTATATACACAAAACAATACACTTTTTTTGGTAATCCTTCTGAATTTATTTAAGTTTGGAGTGTTTATTTGTATTCAATATAAATATAAGCACGATGGAAAAATATTTTTCATATTACTTTGTGAAACATTTGTAAGAAACAATAAAACTGAAGAAAAATGATTATCATCCTTTGACAATTTTGGTTGGCAATACTGGAAGAGATAATTTAATAGTAAAATTTGGTAATGATGTATTATATATTCAATACTTTGAAATCCTGAACAGCCTCTTAAAAGGTGACACTTTTTAGATAATTAAATGTAATCTCTTCCAATAGTATTGGAAAAGCAAGTTGTTGTGTAATGATCCAGTTTTCGTTCAGCAAATGCCTGTAGAACACCGTGTGCCAGGCGCTGTTCTTGGTCCCGAAGGACAGTGTCAATTAGGTAATGTGCACTGTATCTGCTCCTCAACGCTGTGAAAGGAAATTGTGCATGGAAATTGATTTGAAATTTTCAATGTTTGGGAAGGTCTACATGTTACTTACAGTTTTTAATATTCTCATTAAGGTTTCTCACTTGCACTTTTTAATATTCTCTCTATAATGGCTTCACTAGCTTGAATGTTTTTAAAAGCATGGATTGCATTACATTATCAGCCAAGATTAAAATACAAGGAATACTTCATCTTTGAAAAATTAGCACCATGACAAGTCATTTAACCCCTTCTTATTGGACATTTCACTTTCCCCTTGACTGGAGAAAGGAAGCAATTGCTGCCTTGTGTTCTGTCATTACCTGAAGTAGCTACTGCCCTTCGCAAATGCGTGTGTCTCTCTAAATCTACATTCGCTTCATTTATGGTCTGGCTCACTGCTACTTTCAGTTTTGCTGTCACTGGTAACTGTTTCTTGGCATTGCCCTTTAGTGGGATCTCGTTCAACACTGATTACATGTAGTAGGTTTTACCATCACCCTGTACTATTCAGAGACCATTGGCAATTTTGACCTTTGACTAAAATTATTCTTGGACTATAAATGGAATCTTTTTTGCACTGTTTTCCAAATCGTCCTTTGAGATTACAGAAGGAATGATATATCATGTCAAAAGTTTTCCCAATGTAGATACTATGGAAGGGAAGGTTTAAGTGGGCACTTTGGTTAGTTGGTCATGAAGTAAAAACCTAAGAAGGATATCAGTGTAGTCATCCCCCTGAAGAATAATTTTTGATCTTTGTTTAACAGTATTTTAGGTTTGTTTTCCTGAATAAACTGTGCATTAATATATTTAAATTTTAAAGGAACTTTATTAAAAGGTGTTCATTACTGTCTAGATGTACATTTAAAATTTAATTATGAGATACACCATCTCTCATCCTCTCCTTTTTTTAATACCTCTTTATAAGGAGAGCAGAATATTTTTTTTTTTTTTTTTGAGACAAAGTCTCACTGTGTTGCCCGGGCTAGAGTTCCGTGGCGTCATCCTAGCTCACAGCAAGAGAGCAGAATATTTTTGATGAACGATTTTCTAGAGAACCTATAGGTTCTCCTCTGTTTTTGTCATTGATTTAGCAATTCATGAAAAATAATGGAAATTACAGATTTTGAGTCAGTGGAAGAATTGTGTGATAATTAAATTTGTCCAAAAGAGAATGGGCTACTTTACAGAATCATAAGTTTCCTTTAACTTAGGAAGATGGTGCCATTGTTAAGATGTAATTCAGAGGAGGCATTCGTGGAGTTGTACCAGTTGAATAAGATCCCATTTGACTGTATGATCTGATCATTCTATAGGTTGGCCAGTCATGAATTTTTTTAGGCGAGTTTGTTGTATTTCACTAAAGTGAAACAAAGTGGTTCATCTACTTCTCATAAGTGAACAAAACAATTCTCTCCTTATTTCTTAGAGTGAAATTTCTAAGCCTGTTAAGGTTAAACCGACTTAATGAAATGCAAACACGTTTTCAGTTACTAATTAGGAGGAGTAATGAAGTCAGAAAACTTTAATTTTGACATCCTGTATTTTGGGAAGATAAGTGTACTAAGCACTGCTAATTAGTTTTCAGGTTCTTTTTTATCCCTAATGTTTATACTAGGCAGCCTTTATTCCTAATGGTCAGAAGCTTATTGAACATACTTGTGTGAGGTAGCAGAGTCATAGGCACAGGAGAATGTCACACTGCAGGGTGCAGAAGCACGTGGGTGGGTAATGGTAAACAGTTCCCATTCCTTGTTTCTATGATTCAGTAGGCCTGGGACAGGGTCTAAAATCATGCCTTCTTAACGAGCCCAGGCCATTTTGATCCTGGTGATCCAGAGGTTACCAAGGTGTAGATAATATAAAAGAGGGACTAGATCCTAGTGCAGGAAGAAATCTTCAAGATCACTTAATGAGAATGTCTCATTTCACAGATACAGATGCTGGGTCTCACAGAGGGAAAGGGGCCAAATAAGCTATACAAAGCAATCCAGGTGGTTAGTGCTGGAACTATGAATTTTTCAGCTATGTCAAAACATTTCAAATGCTTCACTTGGGACTTTTATTTTTAGCTATATTCGAATATAGATATGTATATTTGGGACTTCAGTTAGAGCTAAATAATGAAGCCATTTTCTGGACATCTTAGGAAAATGAATGGGGAACTTCAAACTTTAAAAAATTCTCATCGTTGTTGAACTTACTCTTGCAGACTGTCTTACGTTTCCAAAGCAAAGCAAAGTTTATTTTGTTATGTTTTTCCTTTTCTCTTTAAGAACAGGATCAGTGAAAGTATTCCTCTTTTTCACCTGTGGACTTGGTTCAAAGGTTTCCTGGTGTTATAGGGTAGATACGAAAATCCATCTTGAGGGTATCTACAAAAGCTAGTACTTAAGAAAAATAGATCTTCATTATCAATAGATATCTAACTTCCTCAAAGCCAAGGCAACAGCCATCTTTCTTCCTGTCTCACCAAAAGAGAGTGATTAAAGGAAGTGTCTGGATGCTAGTTGTCCAATTAGAAAGCAAGATTTTTCTTAGATAAGCACCAGTTCAGCTTATCTATCCATGGATAATTAAGAACGGATACTAAAATGCATTGTAATTCTCACAGAATTTCCTTTCATTAATTAATAACACCTTTACTTTGTTTTAGATGTGCTTATAAATGATTACACTTTTTTCCCCCCAAAGTTAATGACAAGTAAGTCTACTCATAGTGTTCACTTTTCTCTCTTTTTTGAGACACATTTTTATTTTTTTAAAAATATGAGTGTTTGCAGTATGTTACATTTTGATACCTAGTCAATATTAAAAGTGGATAATTTTGAAATCCAATGAATAAATAAGTTTAATTTTTAATCAATTTAATTTTCTATACTTTTTATATTTTGGTAATCCAAATATTGAAATAGTTCCAGAGTTAAACAAGATTCACTATACTTTTATTTAAAAACAGAAGTTACACATAGGCTTATGGTTTTATTCCACATTTCTCAGCTTCAAATAAAAAATATTTAATTGTTAAATTATCAATTAAAATACTAGTTTTTTGTCTCTATGGCTTTTTTTCTTACAAGATATAATAAGCAAGATAATTTAAAGTCACCTAATGTTTTAAATTACTGCATTAGAAAGGTGCTTTATGCACTTCATTAGCTTATAGAAAAATTGAAATGCTGCAATAATTTTAAATTACAATATGTAATACATACGCAAACCTTCTATACTAAGCACTCTTAACAAATTGAAACACTTTAGCAACATTAAATCATTCATTGAGTATATATTACCAGAAACTTAATATTATTCTTTTTTACCTTTATAAGATTTTTTTCTTTTGAAAGTAACCCAATCCAGTTTTTAAAAAATGTTAGTGCCATTCCGTTTTCTCTGTTTCTTATCATTAGTTGTAGAAAAATTACAGTCCAAAAAATTCAGAACGTCTAGGCTATTATCTTTAGAGGTTTATTATTTCTAGTCCAGAAGTATAAAGTCTGAGAGGTGTCTCTTCTCAGTGAGTACTGTGTAGTGATCCTCAGCATTTCCAGTGTTTTGTGATATGTGAATGTCTTTTGTCATCCACAATCATGTTAATGCGTGTGAGCCTGGACTATTGGAAGTGAACTGTGCTGCTTTGCTGCAGGTCAGCTTTCATGGACAATTAGTGTCGTAACAGGACTTTGGTCACAAGTTGTCTGAAGTGTTTACCATAAAGACATCATCCCGTGGCTGAGCAGCAGTGCACCGTTGGCTTTGTCTCTTGTGAAGCATTTTATGTTAGCCTTTCCTTTGAGACAAGTCAAGCAACTTCTCCTTGTTCCGTGCCTGGCATCGTTGTTTTGTGAGAAGCCTTAGGCCCTTTGAATTTGCTGGTTATTTTTTTCTCTTTTTGCTCATCTTGTTTGCTCTTGTCCCCTCTCGGTAACTGTCAAAGGCTCGCATCGGTTTATTCTTCTGACAAGAATGAAAAGAACTATCTTCCTGCTGTTTGGCTCTGTGTCATTATTGACAAGTTGTACGTGTTTGACGCTCCATGAGGTGACTGGTTCCAGCAGTAAGCAGAAGTAAACCCATAAATCTTCAATGTCACTCTGCTCATTGCTACTTGATTGCTCCTTTTACCCTAAATATCACCATGGAAACAAACATTCTAAACAGGGCTTCCTCCACCCTG
The DNA here is from genome assembly GCA_963575035.1 of Avahi laniger. Taxonomy (NCBI): domain Eukaryota; kingdom Metazoa; phylum Chordata; class Mammalia; order Primates; family Indriidae; genus Avahi; species Avahi laniger. The sequence continues at coordinate 18,007 of CAUYSK010028946.1, read as the reverse complement.
AAAACTGCACAATTATGTAGGTACTTGAAAAGGTAGACCATTGTACCTCAGTTACCCTCTGCTATTGTCAGGGGGTACCTTTGAAAACTGAGGTCATTTTAGTATATTTCAGTTTTATTTTGTTATTCTTTGTCTTTTTGTTCTGGAAAGTTGTTTCTATGCATGGTTATAGGTTTTTAAATAAAAAACATAACATCTTTAGTATGATAGTTTTCTTCTCTGTAGGTACTTAATCTTTTTTAGATATTTTTAATTTAAAAAGATAATGTAATTCATTGCCTTTAAGAGTAATATTTTCAGTCACTAGGAAATGAAGAAATTGCATGTCCTCATCTGGCATATGTGTGTTGTTTTCTTTGTTACTATTTTGGGTTCCAATTCCTTGGTTTTTTGTTTATTTGTTTCTTTTGAGAAAATAAAAGTATGCACACATATTTCTGTATCTATGTAAAAAAAAAGTATGTGTTAATTTACCCTTATAGTATGTCTTCTAAATGAGGTTTTTTATTTGAAATCAGTGATTCCTTATTAGGCAGAGATTTCAGTTTATAAGATTATGGATTGTATAGATTCAAGGAAAAGTGACTTTGGGTGTCTCAGTTGACATGTACAAACAAAGTTGACATTTAGTTTCACTGTTTGAGTTCAGGAATCTTAGTGAGATTACTCTTCTCAATATTATTATTTTATTTTTTTGATAGCTTCTAAGATACTATAAATTCCTTCCTAGGATAGAAATGATCTCTTTTGTTCTGTTTGTTATAAAGTTATGGGTTATATTTCTTAGTTGCCAAATATTGAATATTTTTAAAAGTGAGGATTGAATATATTGTCCTTCACATATTGGCTAGGGATAGTGATAGAACATTGGTTAATATGAAATTAAAATTTTTCTTTAGTAACTAACAACTGGAAAGATTTTCCTTTAGTCCTTTTTGTAAATTTTTTAAACAACCATATTGAAAGAAAATACTGTAGTTTTAAGAAATCTGGTTTTCTTGTGATGCAACAGCCTTTAGTTTAAGTTGGTATTTCTTTTTGATGTGCACATTTTAGATTCTAAGGGTTTATGTTGTATGATGTGTTTAGAATATTTCCTAAGACCTTTTATGTTTTATTTGGCAAGTAGGTCTCAGTTTAGTAAATATAGTAGCCTTAAATGGATATGTGCTAAAGAAGGAGATAATTCATTTCAGTTGCGAGAACTGTAAGCCATGATAAATGATTTTCCTTTACAAAATTCCCCATCTCTGAGACAGTATTAGTTTTTACTTTAATTACTGGCTGCCGTAATGTTTCCTATCCATAACTGTCTACAGAATAGACTGTTTCCGAGCAGAGGGTATGGCCTGTTTACTCAACCGTTGAGAAGAGTGCTCAAGTTCTACCAAGTCTGAACTGCCGCACAGGAGAGTGTCCTTCATTTAAATATTTAAATATTAATGTTTAATTGTATAGGCAGAAAACTTCAATGTCATTTTAAGGATATGCAACTTTACCAGAGAGTCTTTGTCCATTATCAACTTTGGAGCCTTGTCTTGAATCTTAACATTCTTTTGAGGGATGCAACCTTGCGGACATATTGGAAAGTTTCAGTGTATTCATCTTTGTATCTTCTCTTTTTCCCACATTTTAAAAACAATAATAGAAAAGCTGTTGTCAAGGGTGCCTCTCTCAAAAATGGCTTAGTTGACATTAGCTGAAAATGAGCACAACGACACTAACTACTAATTGATTACAGTAATTACGCAGTCTTTGGCTAGTTTGTATTGGCAAACTCTATGTACTCCTGGAATGAATGTGAACTTGCAGAATGCAAGGAAAAGGTCACTCTCATTTGCATGATAGGCTTCATTAGAATATGCTGAGGACGAGACCTAGTGTTTTATGACTTCAGGTGATGAATAGCTACCATATTACTCTGCTAGATGAAAGCATGTTTCACTCACCTTAATTTACATGCTTTTTTAAAAAAAATTCCAAGAAAACTCTTTTAGATTACAGCAATGGAGATCTTACTGTGTTTTGAACTGAATTATTTTTTGTGTTTTTTGAAATAGCAAAATCTTTTAGGTAGAATTATTTTGAAGGATTATTTCTAAAGATAGGATTAGAATAATTATAAAGCACTTTCTACATTAGATTTTCTAGGGTTATAACTTTTGTCAGTAATAGAAAATGGTTCTTTTTTTTTGTGGTTGTTTGAATAAAATATAGTTTAACTCGCTGGAGCTTTAATTTTAGATTTTAGCTTAGACTCTTTAATATGCTGTAGACTTATTACCTAGTGGGCTTTATTGAATCCTAGGATACATTGATTTTCACTTTAAAATAATGCAATTTCATCACTTCATTAATTTTTCCCCTTACCATTTATGCTTAATTAGTACTATTTCTGTACAGAGATTTTTTTTTTTTAAACATATAATGTGTAGGTACAGCTGTTATGTAATGCCTATTTTTGCTGAAAACCTGCACACACAGGATGCCTTTGTTAGTTGTCTTTATGGGCATTTGTTCAGTGCAAAAGTTGTTGAGGTTATGTAAAAATAAAAATAAGAACAATTTTCTGCAACTTATCTAAATGCATTTTTTAAACCAAGAATTATGTTTCCCATTAAACAAACGTTCTCATTTATGGTCTCTGATCATATAGTGATGGCTCCTATTAGCTGTCATTATCCTTATACTCTCATTATGGGAGAAAAATAGTCTTGGCTTCTAAAAGTATCTTTATGAGAAGCATCAGCCCCTAATTAGTGGTGACTATAATCTGTTGGAACACAGGGTTAACACTTCCTAGATACGTTGCTATTATAAAGTTTCTTCATCTTTGAGAAACCATTCCTGCTAGTAAAACTACATAGAGAATGAAAAAGTACACAGTTTTTTTTCTTTTATCAAATGCGGTTTTGTAATGTGATTGTACAATAAGCTTGCACAAGCTTTTTAAAATATCATTGCTGCCACTGAATAGGTCTATAATTTATTTAATCAGGAATGTTGGAGGCATTTTTGATTTATTTGTTTTTAGAGAAGTTTTGTTAAGGGAGATAATGAGCAGAGCTGGTGTTAATCATTTACTGTGCAACTCCAAAGAATGAAAATTCTGCATATCTTTAGCACTGTTGGGGAAAATAAATTCACTCAATACTAATGGTTTATCTGTGTAATTTTTAAAAATACTATCGTACACTGAAGAAATATAAGACACTCCTGTGTTTTGCTAAAAGCTAAACTAATCAATACATAATTATACATTTATTTGTACATATGTATTAAGTAATTATGATTATTTGTTATCTGTGAAGATGACAGATTAATTTATTGTTGGCCAGTGCCATAGGTGACTAATACCTTTAGGTCTGTATTTTCCACAAAGAACCACAGGTGTGTGGGCGTGCGTATGGATGTGGATACACGTATGTACACGTAAACTCTCATCATTAGGTATATATTTTCAAAGAATCACAATTTTTTTAGTATATTATAAGCTTGTAATACGAGTGATTTTTTAAATTCTTAGGGATATGGTACATATTTCACATTTTAAAAAATCCTAGTTAAATTAAGTATAGACATTTATAATAGTTATTCATGATAATCTTTTGCTATATTGTTACATTTAAAAATACAGTGACAGCTTTCTAAAACATAAAGACAAGTTTATTTCAAAATCTCTGAATGTACTTTATATTGAATTTTATGACAGTTTGTTGGATTGCCTTAAAAGTCAGTCGAATTTTTGAAGATAAGTGTTATAGTATAACATAAAAGCAAAACTTGAGAATGGATTAAAAACCAGATCCTGTACGGTGGTAACCATAAGGCCTGACTTTTTTTATATTCATGGTTTAATTAAAAAGGAGAATGTAGGCATTCCCAGTTGCCTCTCTCTATATACAAGTAGAATAATACAAAATTCATCCTGTCTGAATGAACACTGGAGAGTGAATATTAGAATTTCTGAATCCATTTTTAGGTGTGTCATAGAAACTGTAAATTTGCTTAAGGAGATTTGAAAAGATATGTGAACTTATCTGAAGTAAAGAAAATACATGAACTTCTTTATTGTGAAAAATCTATTCTTTAAAATATTTGGTATCTTGAACTACTTAATTTTTAGTGAAGTTGTAATGTAAAAGTCCCCAACTAATTGCATGGCACTTTTTACATTAGAATATTAATAATTTAAATTTTGATATGCCCATTCTTTGTAATTTTGGTATATGGCATATGGTTCATTGTACTTATTTAAATTTACTACAGACCGAATCATAATCATTCATGATGTTGATTTATAGAAGTGGTCTTTAACATGATATTTTGCCCTGACCGTGGTGTTGTAAAGACTTTTGCTGCATTTCAATGAGATTAATAGAAAGACAACTTACTCACTGTTCAGTGGGAAGCATTTTTATATCTCAGCATTAGGAGCTGCTTGCTTCACTTTTTTTAGTGCCAATAAATTTTTTTTTTTTGCCACCACACATATGATTTTCCTGATTAATATTTCCTATTGCTGAAGAGTTTATCTTCCTAAGCTGTGGTATACATCTGATTATTAGTTTGGGCATTAGCATTTAGGGATATCTAGAAGGGAATGCTTAGAGCTCAGAGGTGGGAGTGAGAAAGGGAGGAGGCAGAAGGGACACCTGGCCTTCCTCTGGGGCTGCAGGCCAGTGGCTGGATAGAGGGCACTGAGGGGTGTGCTTCTGTTGTCAGCGACTAAAGTACAGGTGATCATTGAAACAGGTATTCTCCTTTCAGAAAATGTTCTGACATTTGGAATCTGCCTTTTAAAAAAAACTCCATCTCTAGCTTAACTTGGAGGGAGAACATATTTTCAACAACTTTTTTCAAAGCTGGGTTCATGTTTTTGGAAGAAGAATATAATCATAAGCAAATTCACTGAACTTAATTGTGAACATACACTCTGGTTGTGATCAGTTAGTTGTAAACACCACTGGACTCGGACCAGCCCCAAAAATACACTCTGAAGGAGGACTTATAGTAATTATAAAGCTTTATAAAGTGGGCCAAACTGTTTAGTTTTTTGGGATAAAAAAATATATGCTCATTTAAAAAATAAAAATGAAAAAATATGGAATGTGAAGGCTTGAAAAAACAAACTTTTATGATATTCTGAGCATTGACTTAGAGGAAATTGTGTACATATATAAAAATATATGCTCAAAATCTCAATTAGAACTTTTTTATTATTATTTTTTACCGTATTATGATGCCTTTTATAGAGGTTCAGTTTAGAATATGCCAAGTCAGTATTCTGGGTAAAATATGAAATAATGCTATATTAATTTCCTGTGGCTGCTGTATCAAATTGTCACATACGTGGTGGGTTAAAACAACAGAAGTTTACTTTCTGACAGTTTTGGAAGCCAGAAATGGGAAGTCAGTATTACTAGGCTGAAATCAAGATGTCAGCAGGTCTGCACTCCCTTTGGAGGTTCTGGGGGGACCTGTTCCTTGCCTCTTCCAGTTTCTGGGGGCTGCCAGCCCTCCTTAGTTTGTGGCCTCATCACTGCCTTCTCCTTTTCTGTGTTGAATCTCCCTCTGCCTCTGCTAAGGACACTTGTGATTGCGTTTAGGTTAGGGCTCACTGAGGTAATTCAGGGAAATCGCCCCATCTGTAGATCCTTAACCTAATAACATCTGCAAAGGCTTCTTTTCCATTATAAGGTAACATTTACAGGTTCCAGGGATTAGAACCTGGTATCTTTGGGGTTCACCATTCAGCCTACTACAGATGCATACATATACTTACGTTAGGTTTTATCTCCCAACTGTATCTTTCTTGCAGGTTCAATTCCAAAGAACTAAAAAAAAAACACCGACAGGGGAACATGTGATTGCATCAAGGGAAACTTCCTTGGTGCCTGGATCTAACTGCAGTGGTGGAGCGAAGGGGCAAGGAGTGGGGATTTTATGGAGAGGGGCTTTAGCCCATCCCTGGGTTTAGAGAAATTGACTCAGGTATCTTCCCTTGTATTGATACCTTGTCACTTCTCTGGTCCCTGATGCTGCACCACAGACTGATCCTTAGATATCCCTGCTGGGAGATAAGTAGTTACTAGAGTGGGGTCTAGAGGAACCCTGTCCCCAGCACTGTCCCAACACTGAGCTAATAACCAAATGATGTCTCTTTTGGCCTCCCCTGTGCTGTCCCCAATGTGACTATTCCTGGGACTCCCAAATAAGCGGAATACCAGTACCACTGTCACTCACTTTACCATGGAAATGTGGCTGAGAACTAGTCTTTAGTCCCGTGCGGTGGCAGAAAGGTAGCTGTATCACAGGAAGTTTGTGAGCCTCAGCGGTCAAGTGATGTAAAAAGAGTGACTGTGACAGACGAGATGGCTTATGGAAGTCTCTCAGTGGACAGTGTGTAAAATTAAGGCAGTGAGAACCACCTGAGAAAGATACCGTAGGATAAATCATGAATATGTCTCTAGAGTTAGGTTGGGAAAGTTTTTAATACACACACACACACACACACACACACACACAGAGTTATGTGCACTTAGGTTTACACTTGTGCGTAAATGTGTGTATATATTAATATATTTGTCATGTGTGTTATATTTGTAAATGTATATATGCAAATATACACATACACATGCAAATAGCTTGAATGGTTTTATATTTGCCTCTAAATTATAGGCAAAACAGCTGTTGCATCTCACCTGGACTAGAATGTAATGAAAGGTAGAATCTAAACGATTTATATTATAACTTCTCTTTAAAAGAATGATGAAAGGATAATAGTCTATGTTAAATCTAGAGCCAGGTCAGCCAAAAAACAATAATTCTAAAAACACTTACAGGACAGTGTAGTATAGTATAAATAATAGAATCTATATCTGATTCTCATTCTATAGATATATATTTTTTCCATGTCAGATCTGTAGAGTTCAAACAATAGTAAATTGCTTTGGTTATCAAATATGCATACCTAAAGCTTTATAACAATAAAGGATACTCCCTGGCATGAAAGCCCCTCTAATATCAATGAGAAGTGATGAGTGGAGAATCACTGTTTAAGAGACTGCAAGTCTCAGTGTGGGTGTGATCTGGAATCTGTCATTTCTCTGTGAGTAAACTGCCAGCTGGATTTCCCAGTTATCTGCTACTGTGGGATTGGAAGTGAAAACCTGGAAGGAGGTAAAGTTTACAAAGGAAAAGTAGTGTAGTTCTTGCCTGGAATTCTGCACCAAGTGGGAAAAACGAAATAGCAATGAAGAAATCTTGAAGTGCTTTTGAATGGTGAATTACACTGTGGAAGAGTTCTCCACGTATCAATACCTTATTAGCTCTTTAGCCAAGATAATCAGAGCTCATCTTTACCATTCCTACTCTCTATAGTTTTAGCAAAGAAGAAAGGTAGAAGACTTAAAATAGTTAAAGAGAAATGAAAATATTCTCAGAGAACACGTTTTTGATGAAGGAACGATTGCATATGTGAATTCTGTCTTTCCTCCTTGCTTTAATATTTAAGAGGACATGCTTTCTCAAATGTAAAAAGAGAATACCTTTTGGAAATTAGCAGTCTGAAATCACTGTGAAATACTTATCCTTCTTAAATACAGTGAAAAATAATTTAAAGAAAGATGAAGCCAGTATCTTCATAAGGTTAAGACACATGAGATTGCTGACTTTGATTGCCTTTTTTCTATACAGATTACAATTTTATTTCATTCAAACTAATATTTTTCAGATAGTCTGAATCATGCTTTGTTCTAACTGTTCTGAATATTTGTTGATTTAGTACTCAACTCTACCCTTCAAGGTGTTTTTTTTTTTTTTAAGTAAAATCATAATGATCAGTAATGATCAGAATCAGTAATGATTCTTCTTTGTTTTTATACTGGATTATATTATTTTAGTAAGAGTGATAGGAAATATTTTAGAAATTTGTTCTTTTGTATTTTACTTACTCGTGGAATGTAGCTCACAGTACCCATCCACTCCGGTTTTTCTACTGATACACCACAAAGAGCAGAGAAACTTCACTCCTGTTGTCCATGCCTCTTGTCAGGTTAGTCTCTGCTTGTTTAATGTTTTGGTTCTTCTTTAGTTAGTTATAAGATAATATGATGATAATGTCTAACTTTCAAGATAGTTATTGGAGATTCTCTGGGAAGTTTTAAATTTCTAAGTCAGATAAGGACCATTATAATTTGAAGCATATAATATTCCTTTTTAGGGTAGGTACTGATAAAATCCTAATGAGTTGTCATGTTTTAAGATCTGTAAACCTCCCTAATTGGTATTCATATAGGTTTTTTTAATGAAAATAACCTCTAGTAATCTAAAATATTGTGAAAGAAATTTTACTACATTATTTCTGCCTTGATCTGGAACATTTTGTTTTCTTAGCTGTTTGTATATTGTGTCTATATAAAAGAATAGGTATATTATGATTTATTATATGCTTCCTCATATAAGACACATGTTTTTTGATATTTTAATATTTTTAAGATTGTAATCTGTTTTTGAATTAATTACTACATTAATTTGGTTGGTTTTTTAACCCTTTTAAGCTGTTAGTAAATCAATTGTGTATCTCAAAATCGGCCTCTCAGAATCAAGTTACTATTTAACACTATCCGTTGAATTATTGTGATGTACTACACAAGACATTTACTGTTGTCATGGGGCCCTTTGACTGATGCCTATTTTGGCTCTCAAGTTATTTCTTATTATGGAGTTTAGTGTTTAAGTCTGGCTGGAAACACTAATTTTCATGACCTTCAGGTGATAAATTAACACTGAGAATTTATTAATGAACTTATTCCATCAAAGATTTTATCTGTCATCTGCTTAGTGAAATGATACCCCAGTTGGTATGTTCTGACTTCACTTATTAAGCTGGGAGCTTCCTCGGGGTTTGGGGACTTTATTCATTTCGATATTTCCCGTGCTGGCATCATGAAGTGGTGCGTATCGAGTGAGGGTATTAAAGTGGATTGGTGGGTGGCTCATGCCCTCGACCAGATCCGTGGCCCAGAATCAGCTTTTCCTTGTGGTAGTCTGGAATTGCTATAGCCTCAGATGGATCTACACGTCCATAGTTGATACAGTGAGTTTTTCTAGCTAATTTGGATACTTTTTTTTTTTTTTTAATTTTAGCAGTGTGAGAATGTTGGCAGGGATATCAAGATTAATTTACTTGCCTGTATTTATTATATTTTCCAGGTTATTAAGACATTTATTATAGAATATTTGGAAAGTAAAGAAAAGCATAAATAAAAATTCTAGCATAATCTTACTTTCCTGTAATAATCATGGTGAAATTTTAATTCTATGTAAGTGTATATATAAAAAATTTCTTTTCTAAGAAATTTATATATGGCATGAAATAGAAAATAAGTTATTTTTTCCAAATTATTCCAAAATGTTTTTCTTTAGTTCTCTTTAACTGAATCATAGTATATTGGTATGTTTTTATTGAAGATTTCTAACTTGTGTTTCAGTTTTTTATCTGCATAATAGGTTTAAATTGGAGTTCTTCTAACTACATCAGTCTCTTATGAGAATATATATTTATATTTGACATAGTTTTTCTTTTACTAAAACTAGATATATTTATTTATAAATGCAAAAAATATCAATGCATATTTCTTCCTACCTAGCTCAAAGGAAAGTAACTATAGTATCTCATTCACAGAAGTATAGCAATTAGAGTTCTTACAATTATTTTTAGAAGTATGGAAGTACATCTAAGTGGATTTATGTAAGTGTGTCTCCTCCTAATTTAAGAATGTGTATCAAAATTAATGTCTTTTTAATTTCCTGATTGGCTGGAAAATATTGATTTTCTTATCACAGAGTACCAAATATATAGTAAGAGTTAATTTTTCTGTTTTGATGGAATTCTAGTTTTTCTCTATATCCATTTCTTTTAATCTAAAAATTAAAATAAAAGTTAAATGTCCTGAAAGCCCACAGTTGTAACAGCTAACTAGGTAGTTGTAATAACTAGTTAGGTGTTGGAACATACTACAGCTAAGACTATTATGCCCACAAATGCCATCATGTAATTCCATTATTATTACTACATAACGATTATGGTTTGGAAAATTTACATGTTGACTTTTTCCTTTAAAAGCAGATATTGGACTTGTAAAAAATAATAGGCAGAATTTTTTTTTTTTTTGTAGAAAAAATACTTTATAAATTTTGGATTTTGGACTCTAATAGAGTTTGGGGGAAAAGTATAGTATGTAGAATTTGTTCTTATTGCTTCTGCTGTTGAAGGTTTTAATATAATTATTGTCTGACTTGCTACTAAACTCCTTTTATCTCAGTTCCCTTGAAAAACATCAGCGGCTCCTTCCTGCTGACCCTTGGTCATCTTCCTCTGTACGTTATGTTGGAATGTGATTTATGGACACCCAGCGGAGAAGTGGTAAAGTTCAGTCTGCCAAAGATAGAGAACACTGGTTGTGGTTGGGCCACACACTATGGATGGAATTGCAATAGTCTCTTCTCACTATATGTTCAGTTCTGTCTTCAGCATAAGAAGAAGTCATCACTTCTAAAAGTATCAAATGGATTTTTAGATAAGATTATTTATAAAATTTCAAGTAAGCCTGAGTAGTTACAGATATTTTACCCATCATATGTGATATAATTTTCGTAGAAAGGAAACGTTTGCTCTTCTTGTTACTAGACCTATGAGAGGTTTTCATAGAAAACAAGAGTATGGAGAGGACCAACATATTTGGTAGTTGATAGATTCAACATAGAAATTTTTGCTTCAAAATAAACTATATAAAAAATTGGGAAGTTGTTTCTAATAGTCAACAAAAAATTTGAAATAACCCAGACGTCCATTGATACCATTTTTGAAGAGCTCAAAAATAAACCAGACTAGCAATGCGTTATTTAAGGATCCATACATACATGATAAAGGTCTAAAATAAAGTCAGGGGAAAATGGTATTATTCAACATTTGGCTGTTTCTCAGAGAGGAGGCAGTGGGATGACGGGGGGAGGTCACACAGAGAGCTTCACAGGATACTTTGTCTCCCCTGGACATTACATCTGCTCTCAGGTTGGTATCAAATATCATGTAATGAAGACATTCTTAAGATCAGATTTAAAAGGCAGCTTAATAATTGGTTATTTTATGGAGAATCATAAATATACACCTATGAAGTGAATAAAAAAAAATTCCCAGCATTGCGTGAATAACTATTTGTGTCTTTCTGGCTATTTAAGAGTTATTTCAGTAGAGTTATGTAAATAAGTGTTATGGAAAGTCAGCCATTATGTGGAGGTTTGTCTCATTTGGACAAAAAGGGCTGAAAATTGCTAATTCCTTCATAGGACAATAAAAAATTATTCTCAATCTCACAGGATAATTGTGAAGATATAATAAATGATTCAGAAAAAAACTGTAAAATATAAATGCTGTTAAAACATAAGATTTCAATTTTTGATCTTTCCTATTCTCATATTCTTTCTAAAACACGGGCATTTGATATTAAGGGGCCACAGCGTTTCTGCTTTGCTTGAAACTGTCTTCTTGCCTTTGCCTATGTGCTTGATTTTAGTAATTGGACTCATATATTTGTTTTATGTTAGTTACTTTAACATCCTTTCTCCATCAAGCCCTTTGGGAAAACACAACAAAACACTGCAGGTGGTAAGGATATACGAGGAATATCAATATACATAAATAAGCATTCATCGTAGATGAGAGTCCAGTTTTGCCTAATTTAGGAAACTGGTCTTGTGGTTATTCATCACTTTGGATGTCTGCTGCAGCATCTGACTCCATCTCTGCTGAGAAGCCTGCCTTACATAAGGTGTCTGTATTCCTTTGCTAACTCTGTCCGCATCTGTATGTAAGCAGCCTAGAATTTCTGGCGTGTCTCTCCTTTATCAGATGGTACATCACACTAACTGAAATACAGTCACATGTTGCTTATTGACAGGGACATGTTATTGATAGGGAAATGTGTCATTAGGTGATTTCATTATTGTGCAACCATTGTAGAGTGTACATACACAATCCTGTTGATCTTAGGCAACAAACCTGTAGAGCATGTTACTGTACTGAATACTCTAGGTAATTATAATGCAGTGGCAAATATTCCTGAATCTAAACATATGTAGTCATAGGACAGGTGCAGTAAAAATAAGGTATAAAAGATAAAAAGTAGTACACCTAGATAGCACTTACCACGAATGGGGCTTGCAGGACTGGAAGTTGCTCTGAGAGAGTCAGTGAGTGAGTGGTGAGTGAATGTGAAGGCCCAGGACATTAACTGTACACTATTTTAGACTATAAACACTGTATACTTAGTCTATATACTAAGTATATAAAACTTTTTTCTTTCTTCAATAATAAATTAATCTTAAGGTAAGTTTTTTACGTTATAAAACTTTTTAATTTTTTAAAAAGTTTAACTTTTATGATAAACTTAGCTTAAAACACAGGCATATTATGTAGACAAGTATTTTTCCTTTTATCTGTATTCTTATAAGAATATTTTTAGTTTCAAAATTATTTATTTTTACTTTTTAAACTTTTTTTTTTTGTTAAAAACTAAGACACAAAGGTATTAGCTTAGGCCTCTGCAGGGTCAGGATCATTCAGATCACTGTCTTCCGCCTCCTCCTTGTCCCACTGGAAAGTCCTCAGGGCTGTAACACACCTGGAACGGTCAGCACTGCGATGGCAGTGCCTTCTTCCGGACGCCACCTGAAGGACCTGCCTGGGGCTGTTTCACTGTTAACTTTTTTGTTACAAGTAGAAGGAGTACACTCTAAAATAATAGTAAGTGTAATATAGTAAATAAACCAGTAACATAGTCGTTTATTATCATTATCAAGTATTACGTACTGGTCACAGCTATATGTAGTAGACTTTTAAATGTTTGGTAGCGCAGTAGTAAGAGTTTCACCATCAACATGTCAGCAGTAGACTGTGCTGCAGTGTTAGGATGGCCACGAGGTCACCAGGTGCGAAGGGAAGTTTTCAGCTCTCATACTCTTGTGGCACCACTGTCATATGTGTGGTTCATTGTTGACTGAAGTGCTGTTATGTGGCACATGACCATACATAACTGTTTTGTTTTGTTTTTTGTTCACATCTATTTGTTGGTCTTTTCATTCATTTAATTTATATATAGATAGATAGATAGTCATTCCCTTCCCTTTTTCTTTTCATTTCTTGTGGCACTGGAAGACATGTCATTAAAAAGTAACTATTCACCTACTTAAAAGGAAACCAACACCGTGATTTCACTAAAGGTACTTTGCATCCAGTCATTTATTGAAGAGAATCGAACAGTATTCGTAATACAGAATGAATTCCTTATGATTTGTAGAATATTTGCCTGAGAAAAGGAGAATGTGTGAAATGTGCTAACTTATTTCCTTACATTGACTTGACTCAGTTGCTATGGAGTTAACTGTCATTAAATACAACCAGAGAGTGTTTTCCCTGCATTTTTTTAAAAGTTAGGTTCCATAAACTGTAAGTCTGACATGTTATTAAATTGCTAAAGAAAAATATCTAAGCTTAACAGAATTTCAAGCAACTGATTCCGCGTTACATACATGGCGTGCGTGTGTGTGTGTGTGTGTGTGTGTGTGTATGTGTATGTGAGATGGTATTCACCATGAGTGTAGTTCAAAGTATAATTAAAATAAGAATTCACATGGAGTGTCTCTCCTAATGTTAATCCTTTAATTATCATTATTTTAAAAAATTATCTGGTCGAATTAAAAATGATATGCTATAGAATACATTTTTTGTCAATTTGTAAATTGAAGACAGAATTAATAATTGTTTTTAAATTTTATTTATTCATAGTGGCTAATCAAAAATACCTCTAAGAAAGTTTTATGTGTAAAAATAACCTGAGCTTTGTAAACCTAAGTCAGAACGTCAGCATCTCTGTTTTGGTTTGGCGATGCTGTGCGGAATTCCGAACAGGCACTGCTTTCAGTGCTGTTTTGCTGAAGTGCAGCACGAGGCCCAGGCTCAGCAGCGTTAGGGAAGCTCACATTATCATCTCTCAACTAAGAGATCAGTACATTGAATATTAATAATGAATGGAAATTTCACAGTGGAACCACAAAAAAAAACTAACATGCTTTGAGGAGAGAGTAACATAAAATAAATCACTTCATATATTTATATACACACATATATTTTTGGGTAAAATTTTTAAATGAATCTAAGTGAAGTTTAATGGCTTCTAACGTTGTAGAATTTATCAAAAACTCACCAGCTGGAATTCTACACAGTGAATATTTAAGTGTTCTGGTTTTAGGCTTATAAAATCTTTCAAGCATTAGAAAATTAAAATGTTACTTGGTTATTTAAAAAATATTTTTAGTGTGTTTGTAAATATGGGAATATGTTCAACTATTTTAATGCTATGAAGTTTCTTTTCCTAGATTAAATTTTTGTGATCAGGTACAACTCAATGTTTGTAAATATTAAAAATTATGTTCAATAATTTTTACACAGTAAGCTTTAAGATTTGGTCAGTTTATTTCAGGGTTGCCAACATATTAAAATTATGTCATTCCTCCTCCCCTCATCTACAATAAGTAGTTAAATCTCTGAGGACTTCTAATATATATTTGGCCAGCAATGATCAGCAAAAGCTTAAAAAGGGTTTCTTTCTTCAAGACATGATTATTTGAACAGCCTTCTTGCCACCAAAATTATATATTACAGGTTTAATTTAAAATCAGCTGACATATCATTGCTGCATGTTTTTATTTAAAAACAATTTTTGAAGTTTTAATTTAAAGTAGTTTATTCATATGAATCAGATTTTTATTCTGCTTCAGTTTTATCCCCTTTGACTTTAAAAGCTAAAGGGAAAAATTTCTTTCTATGACTTTCAATCTATAGAAAATGAAAAGAATTTTAATTTTATGGCAGCAATCATAAACAGTACATTAGGTTTTCTATAATAACATGTACCATTAGAAGACTTCATTATGGCAGTGTCCTATAATCTTTACATCACGATGAGGAAGAAAGAACATTATTAAGTATGAGAATTTTATGACAATTTTACCTGTTGTGGGCCCTGTCATGTCAAAAGGATAGTACAGTGACTTCTGGACTAGCTGACAGACACTAGCAGCCATAGTGTCACTGTGTATTATCACCTCGTGCAACTGAAAGCACTCCCTGAAGCCAGTCTGTGTTGCAGCGTCCTAGATGAGGTCTTCATGGGTGCTGACCATAAAAAGTTCATCAAAGTAATGAGGCGAGGAGAGAGCTTGGTGCTCATGGGCAGAGCTCAGCACCAAGGAGTGTGAACTGGCTCCAGCTGTGACAATAAAACAGCAGGTGGCTGCTGTCATTAGGGGTGGCAGATGAGGCAGGGGACTAACATTCAGCCCACAAAACTCTCATTTGTTAGCCATCACCACTGTACCATGCAAAATAGCTTCCATCTCAGTCAATTTTACTTTGCAAAATATTATACATAGCTGTAAGAATATGAGAGCTCTGTGTGTACAGGTCTTCTCCCCTCCCCGCTCCTGTCTGCACGGCTCCTCTTGGCTCTGCTCCGCTCTTACCTTCCCTTTCTTTACCTCCTTCGGCCTTTCTGCGAGTGACCACTGCTTCGTCAACTCACGTTGGGTGTGACCTGTATTCATTCCAGTGAGGGATTGGAAATTTTGAAAATGATGGTGCCATTTTTGC
Source organism: Avahi laniger (assembly GCA_963575035.1). NCBI lineage: Eukaryota > Metazoa > Chordata > Mammalia > Primates > Indriidae > Avahi > Avahi laniger. The sequence continues at coordinate 2,295 of CAUYSK010028946.1, read as the reverse complement.
CCACGTGCTGCAATTACTACTCAATACTAGGGGCTGTTTACTGTGTAGGTGGTCATAAAACCTACCTGAGGTACTTTTCTTTTAGTTTCCACACTATCTTTGTCATTTGCTGTGAAGAATTTAAAACCACGTTGAAAGGAATACAGGAAATGTAGGAGACGTGTCAGAAAAAATTTCATGGATTTATTGTTTGAGGTGCTATACCACTAATTTCGGAATTTACTGTTATCTCAGTAATTTCAGTTTGAAAGTAAAGGATAGTTTATTTTAATATGTGGGCCTGTGGACATTTTAGTATTAATATATTGTTATGGTCGAACGTACAACAGTTGGCCAAATCTTAATATCTTAATATCTTATTCGGGGAGTAAAACTCTAAATAATAGAAAGACCTATTTTTCCTTTAATAAAGGAGGGAAAAGAAATTAAAGAAGTATGAGAATAAGTAACTGGAGAAACAAAGCATCTTATTGCAAACTAGAAATGTTAGATTAGCGTGAAATTCTGTCACCCTTTTGCTATTTTCTAAAGCAAAAGAGAGGCCTAAATTCATTGAGCAAAGTAAAATATTGTTAATATATGATCCACTCAATTTATGTTAATTTAGATCAGAAATACTACAGATAGTTTAACCTTTGAAGATAATAGGCGGCATCTTGTAGAATGTCTGTTAGTCTTTCAATATTAGTCGGAAGAGATTTTTAAAATTTTTCTCTTTATTTGTTTTGATTTATATCAGTGTGCATGTGTGAATTCTTATTTCTGATTCATTTCCACAATGAATATTTTTGGGTGCCCAAATTTTCCAGTTTGGTCAATGGGAACCAGTCCATGGTGTCTCCTGTGTTCTTTTGATGTCTCTGTGCTTTTCCGAGCATTTCCTTACTTCTGGCACCACAAAATATTCCAGACCTTTGATCAGCTCTCCTGTCAAGAAACTCTAGATCCTTCTAACGGAGAATTGTATATATAAATCAAGATCTGGATGCTAGATAAACTCACTGGTTTTAGTGTTTCCTGTCAGTGAACAGACATCTTCATTTCTTAGACAATTGTTTACGAAAACATATTTTCTAGTATATCGCCTTTTAAAAAAATTGAATACTATTCAAAATCCCTACCATCGTTTTTAAAATCTTTCGCAATTTGTCCGTGAAAGACCTTTCCAGGCTCATTTTTGCCGACATCTGTGCTGTAGCCTCAGCACAGACCCAATGTTTTCAAACTGGTTTACCTTTTCTCATAATTTTCTTCTGCCAGGAATGTCCTCCTCCTCCTTATGGAAATCCTGGTTATCCGTAAGTTTTACTCCTGCTTTGAGAGTATCCCAAATTCTTTTAGTCATCACTATATCTTACTTACTTAATCATTTTGCAGTACTTTTGGCCTACCAAACATATAAGATGTGAAATTGTATCATAATTAATTGATTTTTTCTGTCATTTTACTGATATGTGATAGGTGAACTATAAAATGAATACTTAAATAAGTGGTATCCTATCTATGTTCTTTTTCATCTGAGGGAGAGTCATTCACTGTTCAGCTTGATCCATCTGTCAATAATCTACTTTTTGTTTCTATAGATCTACCTGTTCTGGGCATTTCTTATAAATGGGATTATACAAGACATGGTATTTTGCGTCTGACTCTGTTCAGCGGGCGTGATATTTCCGAGATTCATCCACGTCAAAGCGTGTATCAGTACTTCACTACTTACTGTCACCTCCTAATCCCACGCTGTGTGGACATAGCACATTGCCTTTGCCCAGCCATCATCTCATAGGCATCTGGATTATTTCCACTTTGGGGGTATTATGACTAATGCTGCTATGAATGTTCATGTCTAGGTTTTTGTACATGAGTTTTCAGTTCTCTTATGTTAATACCTAGGAGTAGAACTGCTGGGCCTTGTGGTAATTGTGTGTTTAACTTTTTGAGAAGGTGCCAAGTGTTTTCCACAGTGGCTGCGCCATTTCACGTTCTCGCTAGCAACATATGAGTGTTCTAGTTTCTCCATAGCCTTGACAAAACTTGCTATTGTTTATCTTTTTGATTATAGCCAACCTAGCAGGTTTGAAATGATATATGATTGAAGTTTTGATGTAGATTTCTCTAGAATAATGCTTTTGAGCAATTTTTCATATGCTTATTGTCTATTTTTATATCTTCTATGGAGAAATGTATATTCACATCATTTGCCCATGTTTAATTTGTATTATTTATCTTTTTATTATTGAATTTTTTAAGTTATTAGTGTATTCTGGGTAAAACTCCATACCGTATATATGATTTGTA
>CAUYSK010028945.1:0-44237 GCA_963575035.1 Avahi laniger | reverse complement strand
GTGTTCTGCACTTACAAATGGGCTCCCCATAAGGATAATTTATAATTAAATTATTAAATTAATAATTCGAGAACAGTTTCTTCCGTGCATGTAAACAAATCTTAGCGGTTCATTGGTACAGCATCTTTATGCTTGTGGCTCCTCTTATAGGTAGAGAAGCAGCTGGTAGAAACACAAGAACACAGAATCACAAGACGCTGATGCGACATTAGATGAGCGTGAACCTTTAACATTCTTTTTTGAAATTTCTCCTAAAGTTTTTGTATGAGTTTGTTTTTATGTTTTGTTTGTTTGAATTAAAAGAAATAGCAAAATAGTTCTGTAACTTATTATTATAGTACATTATTATTATTACAGTATTACACTATATTATTATCACCACATAAGAGCCATTTTAATATTATTGTTATTATTATTACTGTAAATGTGCTGTTTTAACAGGGATCTAAGTTACATATAAATCCGACCTAAAGATGTTCTCAGGAATATATCTCATCTGTAAACTGACGACCACCTGTAATTGGAATCATTATATCCCCTTGTTGAATCCATCTCTTTATTATTATTTAATGGTCTTCTTTGTCCTTTTGTGCTGTTCTTGATTTCAAGTATGTTTATCTGATATAGGTATAGCCATTCCTGCTCACTTTTGGTTTCTGTTTGTGTGGAATATATTTTTCCACTTCTTTATCTTCAGGGTATTAATATCTTTACCAGTAAGGTGATTTTCTTGTAAGCAACACATAGTTCATGTTTTATCCATTTTGCCAATTTATATCTTTTAAGTCAAGCATTTAATCCATTTGCATTCAAAGTTAATATTGATATGTGAGGTTTGGTTCTTGTTATAATGTTATTATCTAGTTGTCTTGTTGATTCTTTTTCTCTTTCTGTTTATCTTTGAGGTTTGGTGGAGTTCTGTCATGTTGCCATTTGACTTTTTTTCCTTTTCCTCCCTTGTGTAATTGTTGTATAACACCTGTGAGTTTTACATCTTCATGTGTTTTTATTATGGCAAATATCAACCTTTCGCTTCCATGTTTAGAACTCTTTTGATCATTTCTTGTAAGGTCAATCAAGTGGTGACAAATTCCCTCAGTGTTTTCTTGTCTAGGGAAGACTTGACTTCTCCTTAATTTATGAAGCTTATTTTGGTGGGATATAAATTCGTGGTTGGCAGGTTTTTTTTTTTCTTTAAACACTTTGAAAATAGGATTCCCAATTCCTTCTGGCTTGTAATATTTCTGCCAAGAAGTCTGCTGTTACTCTGATAAGGTTTCCTTTATAGGCGATTGGATGCTTTTCTCTTTCCGTTTTTAGAATTTACTTTTTCACTTTGACTTTAGACAGTCTGGCTATAATATGCCGTGATGAAGACCTTTTGCTTTGTATTTGTTTGGGGATCACTAAGCCTCCTGTATCTGGATGTCTACATTTCTTGCTAGACTTGGGAAGTTTTTATCTTTCATTTTGTTAAATAATTTTTCTAAACCTTTTGATCTCTCTTTCTTCTTGGGGATATTGATAATTCTAATGTTCAATTGCTTTACGTTGTCCTAAATATCTTTGTTTGGCATGTGCCAAAATCCCAGAACAGGGAAAGAAATGTGGTGTTGACTCTACAGCCAAGCAAGTGGGAGTGGGACACACTTCACTCTCATGCTCCAGACCTGGTGGGGCTCCCTCCTGTAGTTCAGTTCAGGCAGTGAGTCCGTACAATTAGCTGAGTCACGTGAAGTTTGCCTTCTGTCCAAGAAACTTCCCCAGGCCACAAAAGTCACTGCCCAGATCAAAATCATTCCTCTCAGGCAAATCCCCTTCCACTCCAGTCCTATGAAGGTGGGATATCAAACTCTAGCACCTGTGGCTGGAGCCCACACCATACTCGCCTTTCAATTCTGGCCATGGGGGTCTCTCCCCTGCTTGAGACCAGATTGCCAGTCCCCAGCCTGAGACTCTCCAAACAAGAGGCTGCCGTCCCCACTAGCTGTCAGGTTCCTTTGCAGACTGCTATGAGCTAGGAAGGAGAATGGCTTCCTTTTATTGGCACCCAGGTCTGGGAGCGTGTGTGGCACACTTCACAGTGCCATTTCTTCTCATGGTCTCCCAGCTGCTCCCAAGTTAGATCCAGGGCTTGGGAGGGTCAAGATACTTCCGCATGGCCTGGATTGCATGGTTTCCCAGTGGCAGTGTGTATTGCAGAGATACTCCCTCCTGGTCTCCTGCACTGGGGATTCATTCATGCTTTTCAGTCAGATCCCACCACTGAACTGCTGCCCAACTCTTTTTTTTTTCCTTCAATATCTGAAGTTTTATTTTTCTGTCAAATCTCTATGTTCCTTCTTGGATAAAAGTTCACAGTGTGAATCCCTACACATTATTTTTCTGTTTGCAAGTGGGTGAGACACACTGGTAAAGCCTCTATTCTGCCATCTTGGAAGAAAAATCCTAAATTTTATTTTTAATTCATTTAGTGTTCTATTGTACAGAACAGTGACTATAATGTATATTAATGGATTGGGTATTTCAAAATTGCTCAAAAAGTATATTTTAAATGTTTTCACAACAAAAAAATGATAGGTTTGTGAGGTGATGGATTTGTTAATTAACCCATTGCATTTTTAACTTCCTTTCTCTTATTGCAAGGCTACAAGACTGACTCATACTCAGACCAAGTCCAGCCAAGTCTCAACTTTCCTCCTCTCTCTGCTGCTCGACTGGGCTTTGGAATTACACTCTTCTTCCATGTTGCCTCCCATGAAGAACCTCTGACGTAACTTGCCTCAGACTCTGAGTGAATACTAGACAATTCTCACCTATGGAAACAAACTCGAAATGCTGACACAACCCGAAGCTCAACTCTGCACTGAGGGTGGGGAGCATTTGCCCACAGCCTGGCTCATCCTCCTTTCCAGTCAGAGCCAGCAGTTCAGCCTGACCCAGAGTGGGGAAGGTGGTGGCTCTTCTCATCTCTTATCCTGTTTATGGCTTAACCTAGCTTAGACTTGGGACACAGCAAGGAGCTCAATAAATACTTGCTGAATTTAATTGAGAGACATCCTCCAACCAGGGTGCTGTGATTTGCTGCCCAGTCTGCTGGAGGTGTTCCAGCCATTCACAAAGGGGGGTTTTGTGTAAGCTGTCTGCTTGTTCTGTCTTCTAAAGTCCAGGTAAGGTAAATTCCCCATGAGACCCAGAAGATTAACCTACAAGAATAAATCATCTTAATACCTTTTTTGTTCCTACTGAAGCCATTTTCACACATGGTACTCTGCTAAGAAGCAGGATTGTGTCACGTTTATTTCCACATCAGTGAATAAAATCTGTTTTCATGAGGCTTGTGTATCCTGGAAAAAATAGTTTGTATGTATGTGTGTGTTTGTGCATGAATGTGTGATATTTTAAGGCTAAAGGGATTAACTTCTCTGAGAGCTCAAAATTCTTTGGAAGCATTGTGTATATTAGCCTAAGACTCTATAATATCTGAGATGTGATTCTCTCTTCAGTAGCTGATCAATGTTCTTCCTATGGCAGGCACGTGTAATTCAGACCCCTTTAAATTTCTTTTGAAAAGCAAAGAGCTTCCAATAAGAGGAAAAATTTCCTATACATGTTATTGTTAGCTTCCTTTGGAGTGACCTGCATGAGCCATATCCTCTTTGTTAGGTGGAGAAAGAGAACAGCTGCCCACACTGCTGATTTGTTCACTTCCACTTGTTTCCAAGCTGCCAAATGGCATGGGTAGAGCACGGGACACAAGGCCCGGCCAGGGCCCCACAGTTGGGAGGGCAGAGAGCCTAGTACTTAGCAAGGTGCTTTCTGCTGGGCTTGGCCAGGCTAGCAAGCCACAGAGTGCTCTGCCAGGCCAGGCCAGGAGTCACTGGACAAGAGGAGGCTTCCAATGGCCTACAAAACACATCATAGTGTGCGGACAGAAGCACGGAGTAGATTCCAAACTGCCTACCACCAAGGGCTTGCGTGGAAATGACCAAATAAGACACTTCCTCAAGCATGGCTAGCATCTGACCAATTTAATTTAGAGATCTCTGTCCAGGCCACAGGAGCACAGCTTGTCCATAATTCTCATATCTTTTTTTTTAAGTTATCAGTTTTTACAGAATGTAGCTATGTGTCCTGTTCTATGAGAGCTATTTGGACCATGTTACATTGCTCAGAACTACCAAATTCATTCCTTGTCAGAAGTCCACTTTCATTTCCCTCAATGGAAGTTCAATTTTATTTTTATTAGAAGTGAAAAATTCTGTGCTTCTCTTGAGCCCATTTCTTATCCTTGCAAGCACATTGTACTCTTTAATCTTTGGGCAAAAGAGAGATTTGGAGTTTTCTCACAAGCTGGAGCCATCTCTGCTTGATTAGGACTAGAGGTGATCTGGAGGGAGGGGCCTAGGGATGAATTGAGTTAAGACCCCGCAGGGTTTTTCTGAATACCTACTCCATTCCACTTCACTCACCTCAACACTGCCAGGAGAGGCTTCTACCTTCCCTCAACCAGTCTGTTCTTGCCTGTGCAAATATCCCAGGTAGAAATAAACCCGACGTTTAAGCAGAAGTGCAATGACAAATTTCAACACAATGGGCCACTTTGGATATGTCCAATTTATAAGACCATTTCATTTTCCTAAAATGCTACTCTGTAGCTTTATGAGATGCATGCAGAGAGGCAGTGCTTGCAGGGATAATCCGAGAAGGGACTCACAATACCACGCTGTTTATCTTGGATTGAAAACCTGACTGGTGGGAGGAGATCTAAGATGTGTAGACGAGAAGCTGCATCTGCTATACCTTTGTTTCTGCTGTGATGGTAGCAACACACCTCCAAAGACCATGTGTTGCCCTCCTTGGTATTTTAAGAAGCTGTCTGTGTTGGACTCTAGTTAATCGCTATTTTTCCACCACTTAATTAAAACTGACAGGCAAAGATGATCTTTTTCATAGCTTTGCTTACATGTTGAGTCTGACTCCAGGACTTTAGTCTCTGAAGTCTGGAGTCATGGGGTCCAGAAGTGAAATTCTCATCCTCTGAGACAGCTAAGGCTACCAAAGGCAGGGACCAGTTTCCCTAGCCGAAATGGTGGTTTGTTTTTGCCTCTAAAACCTCATTTGGAGGCACAGCTTGCTCTCTGTCCTTCAGGGAGTGCTGCCTATCCTGGAAATCCCTCTTCCATGAACTGGGTCAGAGCAACATAGCGCACAGCTGTGAAAACACAAGGGCAAGATCTGTCGGACTTGGGAATCTCTCCCTCGGAAAGTGACAAGGCAGAGACTAAATCAGGAACATGCCTATGCTTGCTTCCCCGACCTGAGAGTGATAAATTTGGCCTCAGAGAGAGGTTGGCTTTCTGATACTTCTCACCCCATGTCCCCACACCTGTGTCCTGTGGAGCCACCCACAGTTGTCTCAAATACCCTTTGAGATATATTTGGGAAAGAGATTTTTACAAGCCCCATTTGTCCTGTTTTGTAATCACCCATTGTGCAACTTACTTGACATCTCCAACATCCTCCTGCATTGTCGGGAAATACAGGCTGGTGAGGAGCGGAGGGCCACTGGCAGCCTGCGCCAGTTCAAGGGGTGAGCAAAATCAGCTTCACAGGCAAGCAAGAGCCTGCTTACAGCCTGAATAAAGACAAACCAGGGCCTGTCATCCTGGCTGTGGTGAGGGGAGAGGTGGGCTCTCCCCTCTTGTCCTCTCACGTTCAGTGTCCCCTTGAAGATTCCTGCCATCACCACAGTGTCCTCATGAAGTGCCTTTCTCCTTGTAAGTCCTAATGACTTGCAGCTTTTCACTTAGTTTCCTCTGGGCAGCTATTGGCAACTAGCAGGAATATTTAACTAAGACTCTACTACAAGCTCCTGGATAACACTAGGGAAATCAGCACATTTAGCTGGCAGCTCAACCTACCTGGGGTTCCCATTGGAGCCCTCCTGGACCACCTCCATTGCCAGAGGCCATCTCTGCCTATCACTCTGCCCCCACATCCAAGTCCCTTAAGTCCAGTCTCTTCCTGGGATGCCGATTCTCTTGAGTCCCAAGTCTGCCCTCCAAGGAACAACGACTTGTCAGATGACCATCTGCTTCTACGGATGGGACCCCCCACTACCCTTCTCAGGATGCCTAGGCCCCAACTCCCATTACCAAAATCCAACGCCCCTTTCCCAAACTGTGCTGTGGAAACTGAGTAGGGAGATGCGAAGAGGGGATGAAGGGCGGGTGAAGGCAGCACATGTTCTTTCGGAAGTTGTAAGTAGAAGAGGTAAAATTTGGAATTTCCTGTGAATGTCTCCTCCCCTCCCTCATCACTGGCCAAACCGTCTCACACAGATCTTCTTCCGTGAGTGTGCAGCTAAAAGTTTGAAGATCGCTGTTAAGAATTATTCATTTTCACAACAGATGTAACATATTTAGTCATTAACTGTTCTTTAGTGCCCTACCCTCTTTTGTCATTGTCTCTTTTGCTACCCACTTCCCTTCACGGTGCAACAAACAGCCAGGCAGGGAGATCTGTGGATTTTTCTTTCTTTGCCATGTCCCTTGCCTGAATACAGTGTTGCCTAAAAGAGCATGACGACTAGCGCAGGCACTCTCAGCCAGCATTGCATGAGGGAGTCGAGACCAGCAGGGGCTGTCTTATGATTGTCCTCTCTGGGACCTGAAGCCTGAAATGGAAATAAGCTTAGACTACAGAGCGTACAACAGTTAAACTTTAATAAATTATATTGTAGATATGAAACATCCAGTTAAAATAAAAATTTCATGAGTGCCAACAGTGTGTCTGGCTCGTGCTAGATGCTGAAGATAAAGATGAAAAGACTGGGCTCCTGCCCTCAAGGGGCACAAGTTGCAGAGGTAGTCCCATCCTGACTTTGGTCATCTCCATTTCTGTGCTTTGCTTTGTAGCTTTACTAGATATCATGTATCCATAAGAAACATAACTTACTCTTGCCTATGTTTGAAATTTTATATAAGTGGAATGATACCATGTATAGTCAGTCAATTATGTCTGGCTTTTTTTGGTCAACATATATGGTTGTGAGATTCATCCATGTTACGTGTGTAGCTGCAGTTTGTTCATTTTCATTATTTTATTGTATCCCATTGAATGAAGATGTCACAATTTATTTCTTCTGTGAATTGACATTTGGGGAATTTTCAGTTTGGAACTATTTCAAACAGTGCTTCAATAAATACTCTTGTATGTGTCTACTGATCCATATGTGTAAGAATTTCCCTTGAGTGAATATCTGGGAGTGGTACTGTTGCGTCACTGGATGGATATCTTAAATTTTACTATGTAGCAGTTTATCAAAGAATTGTAGCCATTTCCACTCCCACCAATAGGGGAGGATCGTTCCCATTGCTCAAAATTCTCAACAACATTTGATACAATCAGAATTTTAATTTGGACAATCTGGTGGTTATAATTCTCATTATAAATTAATGAGTCTACATATATTCAGGACACTAGACTTTAGCCACTTAGATGTATTGCAAATACTTTCTCCTAATTGTGGCTCCTATTTTCACTCTATAATACTAGAGGATGTATATTTTTAATTTAATGTAATCATCTTTTCCTTTATGGTTAATACTTCTTATTTAGTGTTTAAAAAGAAAACTCTAAATGTCATGAAAATATTCTCCTATATTATCTTCCAAACACTTTACAGTTTTGTCTTTCAAGGAGGTTTTTAATATACTTGAATTGGCATGGGGTAGGAATGGAATTTTATTTGTTTTTCCTTATAGATGTCTAATTGTCCCAGCACAACTTATTGAAAAGGCATTATGTCTTCGACTGTATCCAATACCTCTTTATCCATATATGCATGGGTGTGTTTCTTCATACTCTATTCTAGTCTGCTGGGCTATTTGTTTGTCTCTGAGCAAATGGCATTCTATCTTGATTACTATAGCTTTATAGTAAGCCCTGGCAATAAGGTAGGGCAAAGTCTTTCATCTTGTTCTGTAGGAGTGTCTTTGTTTTTCTTGTCTTTTTATATTTATGAATATATTTTAGATTAGCTTAGAAAGCTTCACAGAACAAACAAATAAGCAACCCTTTTGGGATTCCATTGAATTGATTGTTATTTTGGAGGGAAATTACATCTTTATAATAAATAATACTTTTGATCCCATAACTTGTATCTCTAGTCATTTATTTAGGTGTTTTTAATGTTTCTTGCTAAAGTTTCTTAATAATTTCTGTAAAGGTCTTTTGTTATATTTATTCCTAGTTATTTTATATTTTTGATGTTTGTATTTTTTAATTTTTAATTTTCAATTCTTTGTGGCTGGTATATGGAAAGGCAAATGATTTTACATGCTGTTTTTATATCCAATAATCTTGCTAAAGGCTCTCATTAATTGTAATAATTTCTCTATAGATTTTTTACTTTCCACATTGACAGTCATAAAATCTGCAAACAATAATTGTTTTTTTCCCAATCCTTATAACTTCCTCTTCTTTCCTTCTTTTTAATCATGCTCACTAAGTTCCCCAGTGCAAAGCTGAACAAAAGTGGTTAAGAGTAGCATCTTTGCCTTATTCCCAGTCACAAAGGAAAAACTTTCAAAATTTCATAATTAAATATGATAGTAATATGTGATTTATGTATATTACTATAATCTAATGTAGACTCATAGTACATATATAGATATGTATACAGATAAAGATATATTCATTTTATAAGGGTGAGGAACATTCATGGTTTTCTGAGACTTTTAAAGAATCATGAATTTATTGAATTTTTGAAACACCCTTCTGCATCTTTCAAATTAGCATTCCATTTATTTATTTAAATATCTTAATGAGGTGAATTACATTACTCTGTTTTCTAAAATTAAATGAACCTTGCATTTCTGAAATAAACACTTATTTTCAATACTCTGTTAGGTCACCTTGATATTAATAATTTTTTTCTGGGGGAAGAGTGTATTTGTACGTTCATGAGTGAGTTTGCCTTTGAAATTTTCTTTTTTTCTGTACTGTCCTTGTCAGATTTGGTCATCATGATTATGTCAACTCACAAAACGAATCTGGAGCTATTCTTGCTTTTTCTATTCTTTAGGAAATTTTGTGTAAGATTGGAATTATTGGTTCCTTAAAAGCTTATTAAACCATCTGAGCCTGGCATTTTCTATGAAGGAAGATTTAAATTACTGGATCGATTTCTGTATGGTTTGAGTCAGTATTCTTAATTGTACTTTTATTATATTTGTATTGTATCTAATGTTTGTATCGTTAATTTGTATTTAAATTACCTTGAAAGTTTTTAAACCTTCTGAAAGCTTTCAAGAATAATTTAATGAATACTCATATAGCCCTCACCTAGATTCACCAGTTGTTACCGTTTTGCCACATTTGTGCTCTCCTGTTTGCTTGAACTCTCTTTCTCTTTCACTTTCTCCATCTCTCTGTCTCCCCACCTCCCTGTCTCATGTACACAAACATATACAGTATTTCGGTGTAGATTTTTTAAAAAAATATTTACCTTGTTTTGAATTTATTAGAATTTCTATACTTAAACTCAATTCTAGAACATTCTCAGAAACTATCTATTTTTATATTATCTCTTTTCCTTTTTCTCCCTTGTCTTCTGGAATTTGTATTAGTTTGCATTCTCTCTCTATCTTTTAGGTCTTTTGACTTTTATGTTATATTTTTCTAATCTCATAATCTCTGGCCCGAATTTTGGATACTTATTTGGATCTATTTTACAGTTCAAAATTTCTCAAATTTAGCTACGTAACATTTGTTGATTAAATTATCCATTTTGGTTTTTTTACTTCCAATATTTTTATTTTGTATTTTTTATTTCTAACATTGTATTTTTTTTTCCAAAATATTCTTGGTTATGTATTAATGGCTCCTTCTATTCTGTTGATCTTTCCAAATTTCTCTTTTACTTCTTTAGATATATTAAACATAATTTAGATTTTTATGTCTCTAAATTGCCGTACCTGATGTTTTTGTGTATGTTTCTGTTGTCTGTTGTTTTTGCTGGTTTATACTCACGTAAGTGTATACAGTATTTTGTGCTGCTTATTTTACCCCAGACTTCACCTGTGATAATTCTTTGAGGTCTAGGTGACATTTTATTCCTCAATGTATAATTCATTTCTGCTACCTATAGGAGCTACCACTGTGGGACTTTAATTTCAATTTTCTGCTTAATTCTTTTGGAATGTATAGGGAAGACATTATAGATGAAACTCAGGGTCTACAGGGTTGGAAAAATCCTCCAGGGTGGCGGAACGGGATGAAGATAGGTTGGTTAGTGGGTACTAACGTAGTTAGATAGAAAGGATCAGTTCTAATTTTCAATAGCACATTAGGGTGACTATAGTTAACAACAACATATGATATACTTCAAAATATCTAGAAGAGGGGATTTGAAATGTTCTCAACACATAGAAATGATAAATGCTCCAGGTAATGGATACCCTAAATGCCCTGACTCGATCATTACACATTCTCTGTATGTAACATGTGACATGTCCTCCATAAATATGTACAAATATTATGTATCAATAAAAAAATCCCTCAGGGAAAAGCCAGCTTTCGTGTTCACATATTTCCTGTGTTTCTGGTTTCACTTCATTTTGGATTTTGAAAAATCCTTATTTTTGTGTCAGCTCAGCAATGTGTTTAAAACTTCTCTATTTTGTCCATTTGCTATCTAATCTATGACGATGTTGAAAAAGAAAATTTCTAACTTTATTTTATGTTTATCATCATGTATTTTGGTTTTCCCATTTGATAAGACAATTTCTCTGCCTGACGGTATGTCCCGCTCTGCTGGAGTCGCTGGGCAGCAGCACCAGGGAGGATTGGTGGGCAGAGAGTTCGCAGTCCAAGCACCCCTCAGTCCATTTCAGAACTCCAAAAGGAAAAGTCTGATCCTCACTCCCTGTGGAAGCCTCTATGTGTTGACACAATTGTCTCTCTCAGCAGCCATAGGTGGAGGAAGGGAAGGGGAGAAAAAGAGTCTGGGTGGAGGAAAGTGTGCACTCTGGTCATCTCCGACCCTGTCTCTGGGAGGCAGGCCAGAATGACCAGGCACTGGAGTCACGCAGGTCACCTGGGACCCTCTGGACCTCTGTTGCTCCTGAAGTCTGGACCAGAGATAGGATATGTCTGTGTGGGGATGATCAAGACAGAACCTCAGGGGTTGAGGCGCCCTGGGGAGGACAAAGGCCCCTGGTAGGTAGAGAAGCAATGTGGTGCTTGCCATCTGGCTTGGGTCTGTGGGGCGGGAGGCACCCCCGGTAGTGGGGGACTATTGCCCTGTCCGCAAGAAGCTCCCAGTCTCTCATCTTGCATGGGCAGAAGGTCTTTCCAGAAGCCGGGGAGCCCACCAACAGTCAATCCAACAGTCCGAGATGCGAGGGAGGGGGAAACCAACTCCACCTATTCTTCTCGGTGGTCTCGGAGCCTCTCCTGGGCAATCTCAGCCCATGCCTTTCTTGTTCCAGTTATGCCCGGCAACCTCTTTCTGTGGAGTCTCCTGTAGGTTCAGATCCTCATCCAATCTATGTTTGTCTGCCTGTTTGTTTTTTCTCTTTCATCTAGAACTCCTTCTTACAGAGACACTCTGGCTGGTGGTGTCTCTGGTCCGTCATCTTGCTCCCTCGATCTCTCATTATTTTTAGTCATACTTTTTTGGCTTAAATTCTATTTTATCTGGAAATAAAAAGCAACATTTAGGATATACACATACAATACATATATAAATATAAATATACACATTCACTCTGTAAATTTCAACTTTTCTCTGTACTTGTGTTTTAAGTGTGTCACTTATAAACAATATATGATAACATTAAAGATATCTAACTTCAGAAGCTCTATTATTAATAGGTAAGTTTAATCCCTTCGCATTTAGTAATGGCATATTGGGATTTATCATATCAATTTATTTTGTTCTAATCTACCTCTTCTGTGCTTCCTTTCCTATTCCTTTCCTGAATTTATTGGATGGATCAATTTCCTTTCATCTCTCTTTACTTTTTAATTATTTGGAAATTATTTGTTCTATATCTGTCCTTTAACTGTTTACCCTTAAAATTTTAACAAGATCACTTGCATGAGCAAAGTCTAAAAGTAATCTATATCTCTACTCTCTTCTATGGAACCTAGAATATTTTAATACTGATCACTCCATTTAAGTTTCTGTGCTATTTTTGTCCAGTATTTTGTTACTATTTTGTTTATATGTCATTCAAATTACTTATTATTAACTATTATTTTTATTTTATTGTTTAGATCTTATTTAGATTTATCTACGTATTTTTTTTATCGTTCACAATTCTTTCTTTCATCTTAAAGATTCCTTTCCCGAGGGCTTGTTGGTTGTAAACTAGCCCTGGATGTATGAAAATATCTTTATTTCATATTCACCCCTGAATAACAGCTTAGCTATTTAAATAATTTATTAATTACAGAACTGTTTTAAGCATTTTGAAGATATAGGCATCTAATCAGTTTCTATGAAGAGTTTACAAGAAGCCCAAATCTTTGTTTGCAAAGTACAAAGCTTCATATTCATGTATATGAATTGTATTATATAAATACTCAAAATCCTTAACCATTGTTTGTGTAGCTGCTCTTTGAATCTCTCTCTCTCTCTCTCTTGTTTATTCTTTCTGGGGTAGCTGCAGCATTAAATCAATCTCTAGATCAGTTTTAGGGAAATGTATTTAGTTTGGATTTTCGTAGTCTGATTTAAGAGTATTCATCTGCAAACTCTAAATCCAAAAGGTAGCTGGATATCTTTTATAATAAAATCAGCTTCCAATATTCAGTTATTCATGGACTAAAGCAGAAGTGGTATCACACTTTGCCATTTAGCTATGGCATCAGGTTTTTAATGTTCTTCATTTATTCACTGGCGAATGCACCATTTATCGTGTGCCATCCACTCTACACCACTTTTTTACATTCCCAGATGTTATAGAACATTGTATGAAGGTGATATAATATATCTTGTCCCATTTGGACACATGATTCACTACACATAACCATGCCAACCTGGAAAAAAATTCTTAAATATTGAGAAATTAAAAGACATAAAACCTTAAAATTACTTAGGTGAAATGGTTTCCTTGGAGCAGTCTAGCAAGTCAACTTGTCACCTTTAGAGCAGGAGGCTCTGAAGAGCAGACATGGGCTGCTTCCTGAATTGGAAAAGCAAATGAACATTTATCCCTTCTCTTCTTTTTCATAGGGACCTCTTCCATCGTGTGGAAGGTATTTCCTGACTCCTACTTCAGTTCTAGAATTTTCAGTACCATTGTTCATACACCTATTGACCTTCACCATGCACCAGAAGATGGTGTATAGATGGAACTCTGGACCAGGACTCAAGGAGAACTAGAATTTAGCCCAGAATGTGTGACCTTAAGCCAGTGATGTAACCTCCCTTTGCTTCCATTTTTAATATACAAAATAAAAACAATGTCTGCACTACGTATCCTTCAAATCAATCTCTGACTCAACACCAGCCCCCCACCAGTAAGAATTTTTTCAGCATTTTGCTCAAGCTGTAGGAAAATACAAGTTCTAGATTTTTATAAGGAGACTGTACATTTAAATGATTTTTCAATAGGATGTTTGATGAAATAGTCAAAAAAAGAGTGATGCAGGGGGAAAAAAGTGCTCTGTTTAGAGAAGAGAAACCCTTTATTCACTCATTAACTCAAAAAATAGGTCTCTAGCTATTTAGATATTTTATTAATTACAGATACATTGTAGTCACTTTGAAGATATGGGCACTTTGAAGACCAGGTACATGAGTCTCTCCTCTCCTACAGTTTATATTCTTTTGGGAGGAGACAAGAAGTACATGAACAAATAAATTCACAAAATATCATCAAGGAATGAATGCAGAGAAGTAAAAGAGAAATGTTACAGAGAGTGACTGGGTGGCCTCTCTGGAGAGGTGACATTTAAGATGAGACCTGAATGTCATATGATGATAAGAGGGAAGTATAATCCCAGGAAGTGGTTCAAATCAAAGACAGAAAAGACCTTGTTATATTTAAAGGACCAAAGGCCAGTGGACAAGGGGGGGTCAGAGAAGCAGGCAGGAGCAGATAAAGTCAGACTTTGTGAGTTCAACTAAATATTTTTAAATTTTTATTTTAAGTATGATGGGAAGCCTCTTGAGGCTTTTAAGATAAACGTGTGCTAGGGCAAGTAGGAGAAAACTTCTGTTGCAGGCAAGGCTGAGTGTGTTAGGTGGAGAGGAAGAGGGAGAGACTGTAGGTGGGTGTGTTAGTTTGCCAGGGCTGTCAAGCAAAGTACCACAGACTGGGTGGCTTAACAATTTATTTTCTGACAATTTTGGAAGCTCGAATTTCAAGACCAAGTTGTAGGCAGAGTTGGTTTCTTCTGAGGCCTCTTTCCCTGATTTGTAGATGGCAGTGTTGTTTCTGTGACTTCAAGTGTGTCTGTTATATGTGTGTCCAAATTTCCTCTTTGTAGAAGAATATCAGTCATACTGAACTAGGGTCCACTCTAATGACCTCATTTTAACTTAATTCTCACTTTAAAGATCCTATGTTCAAATGCAGTCACATTCTGAGGTACCAGGGATTAGGACTTCAACATATGTATTTGGGGGTGGGACACAGTTCAGCCCACACCAGTGGGGGATGTAGTGTGAACGAAGGCGTAGCAGGATTGGCATGGCCTGTATAGACGATCAGTGAAGACACTAGACTGGCTGGAGCAGAGTTCACATGTATTGGAGTCACAGGAAGTCAGATTATCAATGGAAGTTGAGGCCAGGCTGGTGAGGATCTTGAATTCTGCTTAAGGAGCTTTGGCCTTCTGCAATAAGTCCTGGAGAGCCTTGGAGAGCATCTGAGCAGTGCACGAGAGGTAGGTAAGGAGGATTAAGCCACTGGTTATGTGAAGTCCATGCAGGAGAGGATGGGGACAGGGGAAAGCTTAGGGCATGGGGCTTAAGTCAGGCCCTCAGGAACGGAAAGGAAAGGAAAGAAAAGAGAAAGGAACATCTCCAGTGAAGAACTGCTAGTACCCATTGAGACAGTGGGGAAACAGGACACCAATCTGGGAAATTTGAAAGAACCCTGAATGACAAGGACTTCTGTGCAAAATTAGGATTACAGTTAGGGTGACTAGGGAAGCCCATCCAATCTCTGTCCAAACCCTGCAACAATAGCCATGGCGAAGGTTTAGTCAGATTGCCTCACTTGGCTAGAAAAACATGGCTTCAGAGTCAGACAGACCTCAGCTCAAATCCCAGCTCCTTCATTTACAGCAGTGCACCTTAATTTCTTTTAGCAAGTTACTTAATATCTTTGAGCCTTAATTTTCCTAGATGTCCAATGGGAATGGTAAATCGCCTTTCCAGATTTGGAAGGCTAACAGTGTCTGGCTCATACTAAGTCCTCAATAAATGGTAGGTTCCTTCTCATCCCCCTCAGTGGAACTAACATGGCATGAGATCCTCACAACACGGTGGTCTTAGCATAGTTGGATTTCTTACATGGAGGCTCCAGCCTCCAGATGTGAGCATCCTAGCAAACAAGGCAGATGCTGCATTGCCACTGTGATCTAGTTTGGGAAGTCGCATAACATCACTGGTGGTGAATTCTATTGATAGAAGCAGTGCTCAGATCCAAGGCTGCTCAGATTTAAGGAGAGCAGATATAGATTCCATCTCTCAATGGGAAAAGTGTCACTAAGTTTTATGGCTGTTTTTTTAAAAACCACCACGAGATATAAAGTTCCAAGGAAAATGTAGAAAAGTGTACAGGAATAATGCCTTGCTGTAATTAATGACATCTTTGTTTTCAGCCAGGATGTTCTGCCTTGCCAAGTATAAAACACTCATGTCCAAACAATGTTGAACATGACTGAATTTGGTTGTGAACAAGATTTTCTTGCTTTTTCCTGAAAAGAAATGCCTGAACTGTTTTTTTTTAAAAGAAGGCCTTTGGCGGCAGCAGCATCTGCAATAGCACTAAAACTTCTGAGAGCAATGTTGAAAATTCTGTAACCTGTGCTGTCACCTGGGGGTCATGAAGACCCAGCTTTACCTGCCAAGATGGGGGAGGGGAACAATAAATGACTTTAGTTCTTTAAAGTTCAGCTTTTCAACCTTTCTTTTAAAGTGAAGTTAATTGAATTAAATTCTTTTAATTGGATTAAATTTGGGCCATGCAGGAAGCTTTAGTTCAATTTAGTTTTTAAAAAATAAGTTTCATGTATACCATGGAGTACTATTCAGCTTTAAGAAACAATGGTGATATAGCACCTCTTGTACACTCCTGGATAGAGCTGGAATGCATTCTGCTAAGTGAGGTATCCCAAGAATGGAAAGACATGCACCACATGTCCTCACCATCAAACTTTTTATTTCTAAAAATAATTTTTACAGATTTCATTCAATGTTCTGTGATGACCTCCACCAGTCATCATAGGCGTTATTTGACAGGAAAGAACCCTAACTGTTTAGTCTGGACTGCTATTCTGGATGGGCCAGCTGGTAAAAACCACAGAAGGCAAAGCTCACCGCCAGGATTTTTAGCTGGACAGGGCTGCTGCCTCAGTTCTGAGCTCGGGCAGTGTTGCTGGTTGGGCTCCACTCTCCAGCGGTACCACTGGCTGCCGTACCAGAGCTACCTACCGGCTGGGACTGAGCCATCAGAGGTGAGGGAGGAGGATTCAGATACTTAGGTATGATACTATGAGTATTGAAGCTGATTATTATTATGAATTAAAGTGTGATATCTTGATAATATATGCTATAAGAATTTATTTATGATTAGTAACATATTCTATAATATATATGAATTTAAAAATAAACTTGGCAATATTTCTGTCTGGTCCCATGTCCCCCAATTTACAAGATTTTCATCTAACAGGAATTCCTTAAATTGTAAACACAAGATCCTAAGGGCCTAAAATGTGCTAGGACTTATAAGAATATAATTAAGTGCACATTAAAAGACATCTGATTTCATTGGTGGCTGTAAATGACATACAATTTGTGACACATAATGAAAAGCTCTATTTTGGTCTTCATCCTACCCCTAGTAAGTGAAATTGTATTGTAGTAAATCCTTTCACTTGAATTGTTTAGATACGACTTCGAATCAATAGAAATTAGAGATCCAGATCTGCAAAACTTTTTTTATAGAAAGATGGATATAATTACATTGTAATCACTGTAAAGTGACAGCACACTTTGCATTAAACAGCCCCCTGTTATCAATGGGGTGTACATTCCATGGCCCCCAGTGGATGCCTGAAACCGTGGAAAGTACCAAAACCTATGTATACTTATATAGTCTCCCATATATACATACCCATAATTAGGCATAGTAAGAGATTAGCAACAATAACTAATAGTAAACTAGAACAACTATAAAAATATATCATAATAGAAGTTATGTGAATGTTCTCTCTCTCTCTCTCTCTCTTTCCTCTTCCTCCCCCTTCTCTCTCTCTCAAATTATTTTATTGTATGTAAAATTTTTGGACTGAAACTACAGGAAGTGAAACTCCAGACAAAGGGGGACTACTGTAATCTGCTTTTTCTTTTATGGTAAAGTCGTTACTTCCATTTTTCTCTTTTTGTTTTTACCTTTTGGCAATAAAGAGACCCTGACAAGTTGAACTGAAATCTTCTCAGAAGTATATTTTAAGAATTAGGGCTGCAGTAGAATGAAGTGGATTGTTACCATTTTTACCATTTGCTTTAAAGAAATGTTTTTTCCTAAAGAAGAGCCATTAGTGATTTCAACAAAATAAATGTTATTTCGATCAAATATTTCTTGCAGTTCTTGCAGCATACACTAACTTGAAAATAAGATGTGGGTTCAAACTCATGATTCTGTACTTCACAAGTTGAGTTAAGTCCTGGGAAAATAAAGTTTCTTCCAAAAGGATTTAATTTAGATACCAAGCATAGTGGTCCTGTTCCTATAAATTAGCATGTAAATGTCACCTAACTTATCTGGTTTACTTGCCATGCAGGAAGACCTCTACTAGGGCCCTAAACTACTCAGGAGGTCAAGAGACACCTAACCATCAAGATTTTTAATCTAAGGCTGTGGCGTTCCTGCCGCCAGTTCTACTATAAGGCAGGCCCTGATGTGCACATCCTTGTGTTAGTTTCCATTGCTCTGTTTAAATTTCTGTTCACACTTGTTGCAACCTCCCCTTTCCTACATGAGAACAGCAGAGATTTAGAGGTCCCAAGACCATCCCCAAGTAGACTTATTCTCTTGAAGGATTTACAAGATGCAAGGACTCACATGAGCACGTTATGTTCATGGCTACGTGTTAGAGTGAAAGAATTTAGAGCAAGAACAACGGGGAAATATGCACTGGGCACAGTTTGGAGAGGCCAAATACAGCTTTCCTAGTCACCACTGTATAGGATGCTCCTTTTCTCTGGATGTGAACTATAGTAACTTTAATATAAAAAGAGACTCTGCCAGCAGAAGGCTTTTATGGAAGGCTGGTTGTGTAGACACATCCTGCTACACTACCAGCCATCGTGACCAAAACTCAGGACCCCAATGCTGCAACCAGGTACCCGTCATCAATCTTGATATTTGTGCAAAAGCATCTTGACAAGCTCATATGGCATGGTCTATTGTTCCAGGGATATATAACAGAATCAACATAAGGAGTCTTCTGAGGGCCACACTACCAAGGGTTAGCCAAAGGTCAGTTCTGGTTTAGATTCCCATGGAGACATACAAGGCACAAGGAACCAGCTCTGCTGCGGTAACTCTTTTCACAGTGCTCTTTTCAAGTCAGATGGAATTTTTAAAATATATGAAAAACAAATTTATGATAAGAATTACTCTTAATCATACACATTTGATGAAACTGGGCATTTTCACATAAAAATGTATGTATTAATATATACTGCCATACACATACACATAATCTCGGTATAAACTGTCAGAATTCAAGGACAAATAATTTATATGGGAAGCGATCCCAGGAAACAAAGGCAGAGGAGTGTGGAAATAAGAGAGGTTAAAAAAAAGAAAGCCAATAAAATTTCATTATCCAGCCAGCTATCACTGTGGGCAACCAGGGTTCAATCATGCTGAGAAAATCTGGAGACAGTGTGGCATATTACTCAGAGTTATCCCAACCAAGAGCAGAGAAATAGAAATATTTATCTACTAAGGCTCCTTCCATCATTTTTCAAGGCCTCCTTTTCGGCTCATTAAATCCCCAGCACTTCTGGCTTGCTCTGTGTGCAAATCATATGTGCATCCACAGCCATATTTTTAAAAACCTCGAAGTTACAATTTTTCAAGTAAACAATCAGATATGTGCGAAAATGAGTACCAAGAGGATACAGGCAGGGAATTGAAAATGCCGGCTACATATACATGCACAGACACAGAAATGTTAATGCCACAATTTTAGAAAGTCTGTGTAGTTATGAGTCACAACCATGGTCTCCTGGACCCTGGAAATTAAAATAGTCTGAGGCATTACCAAATAAAATTGTATTTAAAATTACATCTTTAGGAATAAACAATATTTACTTTTAAGGACTGGGTTACCTGTGTTGGAAAGTCAAGCATCAAGTGTGACAATCAGGGAATCGAATTGGTTATGAATAGTTGTCCAGGATGCCCTGAATCATACAACATAAGCTACTGTATTTACAGAAATAACATAGAATCAGTACTACTTTTATTTACCTCCTCAGTAGAGAATGCTATTTATCTGAAAATAGCACTGATTATGTCATAACCGTATATTTTCCTAAGAAAGAAAGAAGAAAAAGGCATTGCCAATTCACTACCACATGACGACAACTGCAAAACGCGTTTCTCTTTCTGAGATGATGGAACGTGGAAAACCCAAGTGTCTTAGAATTGATAAAACACAGTAGTATCAATCAATTCAAAAGTTGCCAATAGGAAATGAAATGAAAGAAATGGAGTTGAAACTGCAGCCTTGATCATTTGTACAATAACCATGATAACATATTTAATATGAATGAGCAGTCTTTTGAAGAACATTCACTCGTTTTCCTATACTAGGTGGCTTTCATCTGTGCACATCAAAACCTGTTCTGAGAACAATGCTATGTGGTCACAGGAAGCTGAATGTTCTTGCTGATACCATTCTTCTTTCAAATATGCCTTTTCTTATAAAATGTTCTGTTTCTAACTAAGAAAAAGGAGAGAGAGGAAAGCTTCATATTTTACTTTCATTCTGGTGATCTAGGGAACTAGCCCATCTTAGACTTTGTTCGAATACAGCCTCTGCAAAGCTTTGCAGCACTCAGGCCTTTAGGAAATAAGCTAAAAAGTTTAATCAGGACTTTGAAGTTCAAATCATGAAAAGGAAACATTTTTAACAGTATGTTCATAGGTGTGTAGGGATTTCCCACCAACCTTTCTCAGTCATCGCCTGGGCTTGGATCCTTGTGAAAGAAGAGAAAAGAGGAGCTGAGCTGGGTCTTCATTTTTCTCTCTCTCTTCCGTCTACTTACTCTGTCACTACCACCTGCTGTGATGAGTGTTTGTGCCCCCCCCCCATTCATGTGCTGAGAACTAATCACCAACCTGATGGTATTGGAAGGTGGGGGCCTTTGAAAGGTGCTCAGGTCATCAGGGTGGAGCCCTCATGAGTGGGATCTGTGCCCTCCTAAAAGGAACCCCAGAGAGCTCTCTTGCCCTCTTTCTGCCGTGTGAGGATACAATGAGAAGTTGGCGGTTTGCAGCTAGAAGAAGGCCCTCACGAGACAGTGAGTCTATTGGCACCTTGACCTTGGATTTCTCAGCCTTCAGAAATGTAAGAAATAAATTTCTGTTTTTTATAAACCACCCAGTCCATGGTATTTTCTTATAGCATCCTGAATGGACTGAAACATTACCATTTCTACTTTTAAAGAAAAATTGTGTGGAATCAAAGTGAGATTTGAATTCATAAATGCAGATGATGCTTCTGAAAGATAGAACTTGTCTTTGATGAGTGATTTTGAAAATTCTTTGATAAATGCAATGTGAAATTGGCTGCAAAATAATAAAGAAATGACCCAGTTCTACAGGGTGCTTGCTTTTTTCAAATGAGATATTTCAGGGCCAGTGCAACAGGATGGTTATCTCTGTGCACCCTGGAGCCCACCAACTTAATACACCCTGGCTCAGTGAGGCATCGAAATTTTTATTTCTTTATCTTTAATTTTAATTCCCTCTTCTATAGAGTGGGAGCAATTCTAGTATTTATGTCATGGTGCTGTTGTGAGGATTAAATGAAATAAAGCCTATAGAGCCACAATTTCAGGGTAAAGCTTAATAAGTACCATTATTTTTCATTACTGGTGGATGTAATACAAATAGTACTGAATACGGAGTCAGCAGTTTATGGCTCACATTTTTGGTCCATAATTTTCTAGCAATGTAAACTCGTGTCATTTCACTACATAAGATTTCATGTTTCTTCTGTAAAATAGGAGAAATAGGTCAAAATGAGGTAAATGATGTGAAAGAATCTTTTTCAGTCTTTGATTACATGGTGAATTTGTATTTTATATAAAATAAATATAAATTAAACTAGATTAGTGAGGAATATAAAGTGTTAGTTTTATGAACAAATGTTTTTGTTATTTAATACACATTTTAAAACTCTACTCAGACATTAGTTTTGGGTGTTGTTATTATTATATATGTTTGAAAGGGACAGAAAATTTATTCCACTGACATTAAGCACTTGTAAGACAAGTATACCAATGACACCTAAGAAACCTGACTTCTGAAACTGTGAGTTATAGAAATAAAATAAAAATGCTTTATAAATCTAAAGATTTATGTTTAAAATGAATTTTATTTGTCATATAGCCAGGTCAAAAATGGTTCTAAATGTGAAGGAAAAACCATAATATGTTAGAAATTTCAGAGGCTTTATTATTGCTACAATATAATTGGTCTTTTGGAATTTTAGTAAGAGTCAGAGTAGTGTTTTATTTTATTTCATCTGGACCATCCTCCCCTCTCCAACATTCTGACCATGTGTATAAGTATTCAGAAAAAAGAAAATGCTTCTTCCTACAGGAAGGATTGCCTTTGGAGAGGCTGTCAAAAGGATGAGTCACTCTTAGGATTGATTTCAGGTAATTTTATTGCCAAGCTGAATTTGCTAATACAGTCATCTATATCCATGAAACACAGTGGAAGGCAAATTTGTCCTTGACATTACATGGCCAAAGGCCTCTTTTAAATGTTACCAGAAAATTAATTAGATGCAAATTCATTCATAAAATGAAAATACAAAGCACAGATATCTAGCAGAAAATTTATTTATTTTTTATATCAGCATATTATGGGGTTACAAATGTTTAGGTTACATATATTGCCTTTTCCCCACCTGAGTCAGAGATTCAAGCATGTCCACCCCCAGATGGTGCACACTGCACCCATTAGGTGTGAATATATCCATCCCCTCCTCCCCGCTCCCATCTGCCTGGAACCTAATGAATGTTACTACTATATGTGCACATACGTGTTGATCAGTTAATACCAATTGGATGGTGAGTACATGCGGTACTTGTTTTTCCATTCTTGGGATACTTCACTTGGTAGAATGGGTTCCAGTTTTATCCAGGATAATATAAGAGATGCTAGATCACTATTGATTTTGTGGTTGAATAGAACTCCATGGTATACATATACCACATGTTATTAATCCACTCATGTATTGATGGGCACTTGGATTGTTTCCACATCTTTACAATTGTGAATTGTGCTGCTATAAACATTCTAGTGCAGATGTCTTTTTTATAGAATGTCTTTTTCTCCTTTGGGTAGATGCATAGTAATTAGGAAACTCAAGGTGTTTAACTCAAATAGCATATATGAAGTGAAAGAGATAATAATATTTCATTATTATTCCCAATCCTGCAGTTAGTCAAGGAATAGCTAAAATGAATGCTTCATCATTACTAAGTACATATAATATTTATGCTATAGCAAAATCACCACACTCAATAATCTTAGCAGGCTTAGGAAAGCATGTAAATAGAATAATAATTAAGCTAGATAAACTCTGGAAGATCTTCAAAAGAAAATATAATGGTGGCTGGAGTAAAGTGCTTTGAAACTAGATAAGGAAAGAAATTGTGTCTTTTTCTTATAAATTCAACCAATCACAGTGTAAATGTATAGGATGCAGGTAAAAAAATGATTTGCCATGGGGAGCATTTAAAATTTCTATGTGCCTTTGCTATTTTATAGTAAAAAGAAAATTTTTAAAGAATGTAGACCATGAAGAAATTTCTTTTTATCTTAAAACTATTTGTTTATTCCTGATTGTTGAGCAGTATGACTTTTCTGAAATAATAGAGTTGAATTTTATAAAAATGAGAATAGATTAAATAAAGTGTTACTAACCACTTTCCTGAAGGAAGTAAATGGCCTTTCTGGTTGTGTGCTATTTGCAGAACGTGGGTGACTTAAGAGAAGATGCAAATGAAATTAATTTCCACTTGGAAAATAACATAGATTTTGATGTATTATGTACAGAAGAGAAAACTAGACTTAAGTTATGGCAAGTAGCTTTACAGTCTTTAATTCATGACATATATAGAGAAAAAGAGCAATAGAGATTGAATGCCGTTTGTTTCATT
Source organism: Avahi laniger (assembly GCA_963575035.1). Taxonomy (NCBI): domain Eukaryota; kingdom Metazoa; phylum Chordata; class Mammalia; order Primates; family Indriidae; genus Avahi; species Avahi laniger. The sequence goes on along the minus strand of CAUYSK010028945.1, from coordinate 20,572 downwards.
GGCACCATTTTCTTACATGGGTCATATAAAAGTGGTAATTATGTCATATGTATATTAATAGTGCTAAATGTAAATATCATAATTGAAAGAATAAGAAATATTTAATACCTATTATTTCAAAAGTGAGCAAGTGATGATTGAATTACATTATAAATTTTGTGTCTCTGTGTGTAGGTGGATAATTAGATCTGTACTTATGAAAATTTGTATTACCTTCTACATATCTCACCTCACCATCAAGGCTCTCCGGCTTTCAGTTGATTAAGAATAAAGACCACAGAACAGTATCAGAAAAATGGAGTTGGCTTGATGAATACCAATTGGCTCCATGGGCACATCAAAAAAGAAATGTTAAAAACTTTGCCTCAAGAAACAAGTTAAATTTATGTAATTTGATGTTCTTAATCTTTGTCTTATTTCATTCAGATTTTCCACTATCTTTCTTTATAGCCAGCATTTTTAGTGTTTACAAAGAAAGGATTTAGTTTTTTCTTACTTAATAAAAACTCAACAGGCAAGATAACTATTAAGTCCATTCTTGAAGGAAATTAGTTTGGCAAGATAATGATCTTAGAATGGAATGAATTATCAAAACAACACAAGGAGAGTATAAGGTGAAGTAAGGCTAGATAAATAAAACTGTTGAAAAAATTATTAAAGCTATAGTTACAATATGCTATTCACTAAGCACTGTGAAAGGCACAGTGGAAAATACACACAAAATGTAAGAGAGGGAGTCTGCTGTCAATGCATTTTAACCCTCATTAGGAAGACTAATACTATATCACTTTTTTTTCATGAAAAGCAAGAGATTTAGTAGTGTCAGGATTAATGATTCATATTTTCTTCTTTAGTAATTTAAAATCATATTAAAAGTTAAATTAGCATTATAGTAGAAGACAAAACTGAGTGTCCTTTTAGTAATTACTACTGCATCATCAGGAACTACTACTACCACCACCACCACCACCACCACTATCCCACCGTCTACTTACTGGCTGCCTACAATTTGCCAGGCACTGTTTCAATATCTTTATATTCATTAGCTCATTTAACTAATGAAATGAGCCAATCGTGCTGTAATAGTCACAACTATTGCCTGTATTTAAAAAAATAAAGAACCCAGGGTATAACAATATTAAAGTATTATAACTTTCTCAAGATTTTGAATGCAGGTACTCTGCTGCTTGAAAGGCAAAGGCTAAAGGATGTCACCTGCCTGCAATAGAGAAAACTAGACATTGTGAAGGGCTTCTGACAGCATTTAGACATTAGATAAAAGAAAAAATACATAGGGTTTTGTTTGTTTGGTTGGTTTGATTTTTTTTGGGGGGTTGGGTTTTTATTTGTTTTTTGTTTGTTTGTTTGTTTGAAGACAGAGTCTTGCTCTTTCACCCCAGGTAGAGTGCAATAGCATCATCGTAGCTCACAGGAACCTTGAACTCCTGGATTCAAGCAATTCTCCTGCCTCAGCCTCCCCAGTAGCTGGGACTACAGATGTACTCCAAAATACTGGGCTCCTTTTCCTATTTTTAGAAGAGATGAGGTCTTGCTCTTGCTCAGGCTTGTCTCAATCTGCTGAACTCAAGCAACCCTCCCATCTCGGCCTCCCAGAGTGCTAGGATTACAGGCATGAGCCACCGTGTGTGGCCAAAGCACAGCTTTTAATGCAGTTCTGGACTCCTTGGAATTGAGAGAAATCTTAACCAGCAAGAAGAAACCTGATTAATAAGCAATAAGGTATAAAAGGATAAAAAGAAAATAATAATCAACCCAATAGTGCACTTCTCAATGGAAATCATGGAAAAAGAAGACAAAGAAATTATATTGTCAAAGTGCTAGAGAGATGGAGGAAAGTCTATCAATCCAGAATTGTGTGCCCATAACAACTACCTTTCAAAAATGAGAGTGAAAAAAATATATATTTCACATAAACAAAAATTAATTTTGTTGAGGCCAGGCGCAGTGGCTCACACCTGTAATTCTAGCACTTTCAGAGGCTGAGGCGGAAGGATCGCTTGAGTACAGGAGGTTAAGATCTGCACTAGCAACATAGTGAGACTTCATCTCTACAAAAAGTAAAAAAATTAGGCAGTGTGGTTGTGTGCCTATTGTCCCAGCTACTCAGAAGGCTGAGGCTGGAGGATTACTTGAGCCCAGGAGTTTGAGGTTGCTGTGAGCTATGATGATGCTTTAACCCAGGCAACGGAGTAAGAATCTGACTCAAAAAAAAAAAAAAGTGAATTTTGCCACCATCAGTCTGTCAAAAGCTCAATTCTAAAGGAGTGTTTTTAAGAAAGGAAAATTATCTCAGAGCAGATGTTTAGGTAGCAAGAAAGACTAGTGAGCACAGAAATCTATAAGCAGAAAATATATCAACATGAACATCACCCATGTAGGACAAAAGAAAGGAGTTATAAAAAGAAGTAAATATTGAATGCTGTCTTAATAAGAAAACAAATAATATAAAAAAAATTATTTTAAAAAGCCCAGTCAGAAAAAAAAGAGGAAGCAGCCAAGATGTCAGACCAGAAAAACTGACAGCCAGAGTGTCTAGCAAGAAAGACAGATTTTAGAAGAAAGGAAAAAAAAAAAATAAACAGGCAGACAAAAACAGATTGGATGAGGGTCAGAAGGGCAAGCCACTTGCAGACAGGGCACCAGGCTCCCAGCTCCACTGGGACACCCAGAACCAATTGGCAGACACCATATTGCTTCATTCTCTCCTTCCCCTTCCCTATCTGTGGCTGCTGAGAGAGACAATTTAGCCACCACTCGGAAGCATCTGCAGGAAATGGGACTTTTCCTTTTGGAGTCCTACGGTGGACTCAGGGGTACTCAGACTGCAAGCTCCCTTCCTGCCATTCCTGCCAGGTGCTGTTTGCCTGGGACTCCAAGAGAGAAGGACAAATCCTGAAATGGTGGAGAGACATCGATCCAGCTTGGGCACCCCAATGGATGACTTGAGACTAGCACTCCTCTCCCTGGCAGGGTCAGACATTGATCTCCAGGGCCCAGGGGACAGGCCTGCAACCAGATCCCATACACCCAGGTCTCGATCGCATTGCCCTGGGGCACAGAAGGGATATATGTGAAAAAGCCTATGGAGATGTGTGTGCCTTCAGGGGAAGATCAGTGTGCTTGAGGGGCAGCTCTCCTCCCACAGGAGGGCTGTGCACCCAGCTCAGGCTGTGATCCTGGGAAGAGACCCTCCCATCCCTCATCACAGCCAGGGAAGATTCTCTGGCTTGAGGTCCTGCCTGCTGGCAGAGACCTGGGAGAATCCATGGCATAAGGGAGGTGGAAAGGAGCAAGGCCTGCTCCAGACTGCTGGTCTCAGAAAGCCCCACCCCTACACAAAGACTATTCGGCTGAGTGGGGCCATTTCATTCCCTACCTGGCAGCTTTCTCTAGAAGCAGAGAACAGAACTTTGACCACTGCTAACAGCATTTGTGGTGTTTAAGGGCAGGCTCACCCAACCCAGCTCTGCCCATACTCACTCCCCTACATGTCCCTAATGAGGTGGAGAAAAAGGACACACCTGGAAGTCCCAGGACACCACCCACCACCTGAGGCACTAGAGTGCCTCTCCAGAGGAACAAGAGCTGATTACAGGACCCAATGCAACACTGCAGCCTGTTCCTCCCAGCAAGTGCCACCTACTGACACAGAGATCATACTGCATACTCTTTTACTGCATCTACTGACTCATCATACAGGGTGTGGTCAAATCTCACCCACAAACACCATCTACTGGCTCAGAGACTAAAGAGGGCATGTCATTATTCAAACAAAAATCTAAAGGTAAGAAGTAACAGCTGATCCTGATGGAAAGGAATCAGCGAAACAACTCTGGAAGTATGAAGAATCAACAGAAAGCACACCCCAAAAGGGGAACACCAGATCTCTAGCAATGGATATCAACCAAATTCAAAACATTAACACAAAGAAACAACAACAACAAAAAAATCCAGAATTTGGAAGAAAAATTCACTGAAGAAATTGAAATATTAAAGGAAAATCAAACTGAACTCCTGGAAATGAAGAATTTATTCAAGGAATTACAAAACACAGTGGAAAGCCTCAAGAACAGGGTAGATCAAACAGAAGAAAGAATCTCAGGGATTGACGATAACACCTTTCAATTAAATAAGTCAGTCACAGAGACAGAGCTGAGAAATAAGAGAAAAGAGCAAGCCTACAAGAAATGTGGGATTATGTAAAGAGGCCTAACATGAGACTCATACACTTCCCTGAGGGTGAAGAAGAAAATACACAAGGGTTAGATAAGCTATTTGAGTATATAAGAGAGGAAAATTTCCCAGGCCTTGATAAAAATCTAGATATCCAGGTACAATAAGCTCAAAGGACTCCTGGAAGATTCATTGCAAACAGAAAGACACCACAACACACAGTGATCAGACTGACCAAAATAACTACCAAAGAGGCCCTCCTATGAACCGTAAGACAAAAGAAGCAGGTAACCAACTAAGGAAAACCCATCAGTGTAATGGCAGACTTCTCAACTGAGACCTTATAAGCAAGAAGAGACTGGTGCCCCATTATCACTCTTCTCAAACAAAATAATGTTCAGCCTAGAATCTTGTACCCCACAAAACTAAGTTTTCTATATGAAGGAGAAATAAATACCTTCTCAGACAAGCAAAGACTGAGGGAATTCATCAAGATAAGACTTGTGCTCCAGGAAGTACTCAAAACAGTATTACACATGGATCAGTAAGATAAACACTCATGAATGTAAAATCATTCAAAAGCTAAAGGTCAAAGGCCAGATATCAAAATGGCTCAAGAGAGAAAATAAAGCAACACAATTAAACTCAACAATTTGAACAGAAATTTACACCACTTATCAATTCTCTCAATAAATGTGAATGGCTTGAGCTGCCCACTAAAGAGACACAGGTTGGCCGAATGGATAAATATACACAAGCCAAGTATCTGCTGTCTTTAGGAAACACATCTAACCCACAAGGATGCATTTGGACTCAAGGTGAAGGGATGGAAAACAGTATTTCAAGCAAATGGAAGACAAAAGAAAGCTGACATGGTGTCTCTGATTTCAGATAACTTAATCTTCAAGTCAACAAAAGTGATAAAAGACAAAGAGGGTCACTATATAATGGTAAAGAGTACAATTCAAGAAGAAGACATTACAATTCTAAATATTTATGCACCTAGCTCAGGTGTACCCAAATTCATAAAGCAAATTCTATTTGATCCAAACAAAATGATAAACAGCAATACCACACAATAACTGTAGAATTCAACACTCCTCTGAAAGAACAGGACAGATTCTTCAAACAGAAAATAAATAAACAAAAAAATGGATTTAAATGGAACTCCAGAACAAATGGGTCTGACTGACATTTACAGGACAGTCTACCCAAAGACCACTGAATATACGTTCTTCTCATCAGCTCATGGGACATTCTCTAAGATTGACCATATCATAGGCCACAAAACATGTCTCAAAAAATTTAAGAAAATATAAATTATACCATGCATCTTCCCAGACCACAGTAGAATAAAATTAGCAATCAAATCCAACAGAAACTCTCATCTCTACACAAAGTCATGGAAACTAAACAACTTTCTCCTGAACGATTATTGCATACAGCAGGAAATCAAGATGGAAATCAAAAGATTATTTGAACTAAATGACAAAGGACACACAAGTTATCAAAATCTGTGGGACACAGCAAAAGCAGTCCTTGAGAGGGAAATTTATATTTATAAATGCCTACATCCAAAAGACAAAAAGATCAAAAATAAACAATCTAATGAATAGCCTCAAAGAACTGGAAAAAGATGAGCAAACTGACCGCAAACCCAGCAGAAGAAAAGAAATAACAAATATCAGAGCAGAACTAAATGAAATTGATAATAAAAAACTAAACAGATGATTAATAAAAAAGGTGGTTCTTTGAAAAAATAAACAAAATTGACAAGCCTCTGGCTAGATTAACTAGAAACAGAAAACAAAGAACTCTAATAAGTTCCATCAGGAATGAAAAAGGAGAAATTACAACTGATGCCACAGAAATACAAAATATTATCTATGAATAATATGAAAACCTCTATGCATGTAAACTGGAAAATGTGGAGGAAATGGACAAATTCTTAGAAACACACAGTCTGCCTAGGTTGAATCAGGAAGAAATAGAATTCCTGAACAGACCAATATCAAGTACTGAAATTGAAACAGCAATAAAAAACTTCCTAAAAATAAAAGTCCTGGACCAGATGGTTTCATTCCCGAATTTCACCAGACCTACAAAGAAGAGCTGGTGTCTATCCTGCAGAAATTATTCCACAACATCTAAAAGGAAGGAATCCTCCCCATTACATTTTCTGAAGCCAACATCACTCTCATGCCAAAACCAGGAAAGGACACGGCAAAAAAGAAAACTACAGGTCAAATTTCCTTACGAATATAGATGCAAAAATTCTCAACAAAATCCTAGCAAATCAAATTCAGGTGCTTATCAAAAAAATAATCCATCACGACCAAGTGGGCTTCATCCCAGAGATGCAGGGATGGTTCAACATACACAAATCTATAAATGAAATTCACCACATAAACAGAAGAAAAATAAAGATCATATGATCCTCTCAATAGATGCAGAAAAAGCATTCGACAAAATTCACCACCCTTTTGTGATAAGAATGCTTAACAATATAGGTATAGATGGGACTTGCCTAAAAATGGTACAAGCCATATAATGACAAACCCACAGCCAACATCATACTGAATGGGAAAAATTGAAAGCATTCCCACTTAGAACTGGAACCAGACAAGGTTGCCTTTTATCATTGATTTTATTCAACACTGTACTGGAAGTCCTAACCAGAGTAATCAGACAAGAGAAAGAAAGCAAGTGTATCCAAATGGGAGCAGAAGATGTCAAATTATCACTCTTTGCTGACAATATGATCTTATATCTAGAAAACTCCAGATATTCTGTCCTGAGACTACTGGAATTGCTAAACAAATTCAGCAAAGTCTCAGATTACAAAATCAACATACAGAAATCAGTAGCATTCCTATACACCAACAATAGTCAAACGGAGAACCAAATCGAAGAATCAATACCCTTCAAAATATCAACAAATTAAGTAAAATCTCTAGGAATATATTTCACTAAGGAGGTAGAAGACCTCTATGGGGAGAACAATGAAACACTGAGGAACAAAATTGCATAGGATATAAACAGGTGGAAAACCATATCATGCTCATGGGTTGGCAGAATCAATATTGTTAAAATGTCTGTGCTACCCAAAGTGATCTACAGATTCAATACAATCCTTGTTAAAATATCAACATCATTTTTCACAGATCTAGAAAAAAATAATTCTATTCTTCATATGGAACCAGAGAAGATCTCATATAGAAAGAGCAATCTTAAGCAAAAAGAATAAATTGGGAGGCATCAATGTATCAGACTTCAAGCTATAATACAAGGCTATAGTAACTAAAACAGCATGATACTGGCACAAGAACAGAGATATAGACCAATGGAACGGAACTGAGAACCCAGATATAAAACCATCCTCATATAGCCATCTAATCTTTGACAAAGCAGACAAAAATATGCACTGCAGAAAAGAATCCTTATTAAATAAATGGTGCTGGGAAAACTGGAAAGTGACATGTAGAAGACTGAAACAGGATCTGCACCTTTCACCTCTCACAAAAATCAACGCACAATGGTTAACAGACTTAAACTTATGGCATGAAACTATAAGAATTCTAGAAGGAAATGTTGGAAAACTTTTATAGACATTGGCCTAGACAAAGAATTTATATAGAAGACCCCAAAAGCAATCACAGCAGCAACAAAAATTAACAAATTTGACCCGATCAAATTAAACAGCTTCTGCACAACCAAGGAAACTATCGTGAGAACAAACAGACAACCTACAGAACAGGGGAAAATATTCACATGTTGTACATCCAATAAAGGGCTCATAACTAGAATAGATATAGAACTGAGGAAAATCAGCAAGAAAAAGTCAAACAACCCTATCAAAAAGTGGTCAAAGAACATGAACAGAAACTTTTCAAAAGAAGATAGACTAATGGCAAACATATGAAAAATGCTCAACATCTCTAATCATCAGGGAAATGCAAATCAAAACCACCATAAGATATCACCTATCTCCAGTGAGAATGGCTTTATCAAAAAGTCCCCACACAGGCTGGGCGCGGTGGCTTACGCCTGTAATCCTAGCACTCTGGAAGGCCGAGGTGGGCGGATTGTTTGAGCTCAGGAGTTCGAGACCAGCCTGAGCAAGAGCAAGACCCCGTCTCTACCAAAAATAGAAAGAAATTAATTGGAAAGCTAAAAATATATAGAAAAAATTAGCCGGGCATGGTGGCACATGCCTGTAGTCCCAGCTACTTGGAAGGCTGAGGCAGGAGGATCGCTTGAGCCCAGGAGTTTGAGGTTGCTGTGAGCTAGGCTGACGCCACAGCACTCTAGCCTGGGCAACAGAGTGAGACTCTGTTTCAAAAAAAAAAAAAAAGAAAAAGAAAAAAGGAAAAAAGGATTGTATGATTATAAGAAGCATTTGCTACTTTTATAACCTGGGAAAAGTACGTGCCGACATTCTCTCAAGACAGAGTTGGGGTAGCAGATGCCCCCTGAGGTCTGCAGGGTAGCGCCTCATTGGCATAAGCCAATTGACATATCCCATCCTCCAGGTAATTGCAATTGGTCGAGAATGATCACAAACCTGATTTCAGGCCAACGGGAGTCAGGCTGGGAAATTTTACTTGACTTTTACAGATGGAGGAAGTGTTCCTTTTTTTCATTGATCTTCAAGCTGAGAAATTATACAGTGTAGAAATCCTGTTTTTTCTGTCTGGAAATTTTATCTAAAACAAAAGGATGAATTTGTGTAAAAGTAAAATTGAACTGAGAGGATGGAGCTGAAAGAGGAGAGAGAGAGAGAGAGAGAGAGAGGAACAGAGAGAAACTGGATTCTGTTGACATCTTTTGGGCATCCGAATTGACCATTCCTGAAGTCTACCACTCAGATTTCTTTTTTCCTAAGAAAATAAATTCCATTTTTCACTTATGTCTATTTTTGTTCACTTGTCCTACCAATTGAAATAGAAAGAGTTCTCAGCAATACGTATACCAAGTCTGTATTGTGGAGTCTAGCAGGTCTAGCTCATATTCTGAAATCTTAACTGAGAAAAACAAATAAGTGACCTACGAAAGCCAAAGAAAACACCAAAAATCTTATAGGTTTTTTTTGTTATTGACAAAGATGTTTCCATCTCTGTAAAGATATGATTATAATGCCCAACATCCTATAAAAACAACACAAAAAAACCACAAAAGACTGATAAAAATAAATTATAAGAAACTTGAATTTGAAAGGAATGAAGGGAGGGTTTAGATACTGTTTTTTTTGGTGTCAGAAAAATAGAGCTGAATAATACCTGGAAATTTCTTAACTTATCCAAGTTCAGTCTAGAAAAAAACTTGAAGGTACACAATTAATTGGAACAAAATCAAACAAAGAAATTCATTGCCCTTATGCAAGATATTGAGGTATGAATCGTGTATATATCTGTATACATACACATACAGATTTTATGTATACACACACACACACACATGCACACACACATATATATAGAGAGAGGGCCTTCTATATCAAACAATGATATATATGGCAACAAGCCGCAATCTTTATTGACTCATATCCATTCAGTGTGGATTAAGGAAATTAATAGATGACATGAAAATATTTTATATACGGTAACTCATAGCTTAACAATGTGAATACACTCTGAAAAATGTACCTCCAGGCAATTTTGTCATGGTATAAACATCATAGAATGTGCTTATACAAACCTAGGTGGTATAGCCTACTACACACCTAGGCTATATGGTATGGCCTGTTGCTCCTGGGCTACAAATCGGCACAGTATGTTATTGTACTGAATAGTGTGGACAATTGTAACACAGTGGTAAGTATTTGAGTATCTAAACATATCTAACTATCTAAACATAGAAAAAGTGAAGTAAAAATACGGTATTATAATCTTATGGGACCACTTTCATATATGATGCCCATTGTTGACCAAAAGGTCACTGTGTGGCACGTGATTATACTAAACATCGTTAAATACATGACACATATTATCACCATGGCTATAATTATGTAAAAAAATAAACAATGTCCACTGAAATTCAAGTGGGAGAATAATAATGAGATCTTAAATAGACAAAAAAAATGGAGTTTTTTTAATAGAGCTTTGAAAACATATCAATTTTTTTAAAAAAATAAAACTTTGTGTTACATGTAAATTCAAAGGTTTCAAAATTCACTTAAGCCTATAAAAGACATTTACCAAAAAGTATTATTTTGTAGACACTGAGAAGTTCAAATGTGAATATATAATTACATCATTAATGTTATAATATATTTATTTTTTAAAAAAAATCACCAAGCATTTACACAAAACACTCAAAAAAAAAAACATGACTTGCAGAAGATATGGCACTGCCTAACCATCGCAGAAATTAGAAAGTAGCAAAAATGGAAACAGGAACACTGATTAAGAGTTGCATAAATATATTTAAACATACTGTCAAGCAAAAGAGAACGTCATTAAAAAATCTCAGATTGCTTCCATGTGATTCATACTACGTGTAAGACTTTTCAGTTATCTCTGTTTAACACAGGCTTCAGAGTTTCTTTCATTTCAAGTCTTTATGTGTGAGTAAGGCAATTTGGCAAGCAATTTGAGAGGTGGTTGCAACATATCCTGCTAAATTGTCTTGTTTTTCCCCACGAAACACTTAAATAGCACAAATACTTTGTCAGATCAATGGTAACATACCATCTAAATGAAAAACTGAAGATCATTAATCAAATCTAAATCAAAGCAAATGGCTTAACTTTACTCCATTGGGAGATTAAATCTAAGCATTTAAATACACACATCGTAAAATATATGGTTTATAACATTTTCCATCCATTCACTTTTTATGTGAGAGTAACAGTACCAGGTTTGAAGCTTTATTTTGTTCAAGATCTGTCTTAGAAATTATTTTACAAAGCACTTTATACACTTTAATAGTAGAAAAACAAGGTTAAAATAATTCTACATTATGATTTAAGCCAGGTTTAAGGAAAAAAAAATTCTACAAGATGTTAAGAATTGAAATGTAGAGGGCTCAGGGAAGTAAGTCACAACAGAATTGAGGTATGAGTTTGTGGCCTTAGGAATTTCCCAGGGTCTAGACTCTCATCTTCTTGGAACCTGCATAGTTCTCCCGGTCTCTTACGACAATGCTCACCAAGGAACAGACCAAGGGGAAACTCCAGTTCAGAAATACCCCCTGTGTTTCTGTTGACTTGGCCCGTGCATTTCCCTTTCTCCTAAGTTGGTGCCATTCACACCTGCCATTCCTCCCTGTTGCCCTCACCCAAGTTCTCATAGCCTTTTTGGTTCTCCATCCTTTTCTAGCTGTATTCTGTGGTTTAGGAGGTGAAGGAATGATTGTGTCCCCATTCCCCAGGCTTTCGTCTAGCGCTGACCTTGTTCTCGGTGCAAACCCGTGTATTTGGGACTGATCCTCAGCCTGATATGCCAGAGCTTGTTGTAGGATCCCTGGCCCCACACTCCTTTTACTTGAAATCTACAACCAAAAAATAGCTTCTCAGGCTTAAACCCTCTCCAAGAGCACATAGAAAGGTTCAATTTCTACTGAAGATTACAACACATCTGCCAATTCTTATTTCATCAAATTAAAAGAAGACCAAATAATGCAGAGACCTCTTATTTGAAACAAAATGTAATTATAATGTCTGTTATTATATTATTCAACAAGTACCTCTTATTAATAAAAAAAATTCTGCTATGAACTTTTCAATAGTGTTGCTAATTATTGTATAAAAAGCTATTGGCCTGAAACTAAGCCCTTAAATTTAAATATACTCTGGTGGATTATGGTGAGGGATACAATACTATAACACATAAAAGCTATAATCAGTTCTACCTAGCAAGCAATAAAAAATCTAAATTTCAAGTAATCGTCTTTAATCTGAGGTTGGGCCATGCTGGAAATGGATCTTTTAGTAGCAGAAAAATGTCAAACGAATACTCATCTACTTATCGTTCTTGGGGAAAACATATGCAGTAACCCTGGATGTATGTTGTTGACAAGTCAGATGTGGTTTGATGCAGTGTGTGATTTTATGCATGTTTTAGCTATCACAGCTAAGTCTGGTTCTACTTAGTTGAGATTTTTTTTTTCTGATGGATATACATAGTGTGCACTGTGACCCACACACTGTTGAAGGAGTTTGAGATATCAGTGTGCTCTTGTTGGAGCAGATGCTTCTGGGAAATGAGAAGCTGACATAGAAAGGGCTGAAAAAGGCTATAAAAGATGCATGAAGGTTGCGACAAGGCACTGTAAAGAGTCTGCCACAGTTCAACACGGATAGGAAACGAAGCGTCCTACACATGACATTATTTATGAAAGTAATGGTGTCAGACTAGATATTTTGATGTCACTGTTATAGTGAGTCAGTGTGGGAAGACATGACTCATTGATGAGGTTTGCCATGAAGGAAAATGATATTTCCAACATAAATATCCGGAGATGTGGCTGAACTTTGGATGAGACATGAAAAATGAAGAAGCCAATCTCAGGTTAGATGAAGGCTAATTGTATTTCTCTTAGAAATTTAAAGATAGCTGAAATCCTAGAGTGTGAATATTTTCAAAATGATTCACATCGGTAGGCATTAGTTAATCCCCCACAAAATGAAAATAACCGATCTAAAACTATCCGAGTTATTTCTGCCTTTCATGGCACGTGGAATCAGTGGGGATTAATCCCTGCAGTTGCTCAGCCCAATACCCTTGCACACATCCCGGTCCCTTTCCTTTACTCACGTCACATATCCAGGCAGGCTTCAGGCCCCTGTTCCCCTATGGAGACACTAAATAAACTCCTGGAAAATGACTAAAATAACTTTGTAGAAGCTCTGAAAATCAGTCAAATATGTACAGCAACCAAGAGAATGTCAATTTAAAAAAGGTCACATTCACAACAGTAGGAAATGTCTTTGTGATTTTACTTAACATTGTCCCCTCTCCTCATTGGTATGATGTGTAAGAGTTTGGGGAAAGTAGTAAGTTGGCCTCCAGTCCCAATCCATGAACCACAGAAAGTGGAGTAGGTCGAATTTGCAATTTCTACCTTGTGTAAAAGCTGCCTAAGGAATTTGTCTCTATATCCCACCTAACTCAGAGCTCAGGAGACCAAAAGCCATGGGAAACAATGAGTGTAGGTTGTGAAAATTGCATACAAGTAGACTATAGACCTGCAAATGCATGGGGACAAGAGATTTTATGAAGAGAAATGCAGTAGAATAGCTAAATTAAAAAGAATTAAAAAGGAATTAAAAGGAATTAAAAAGAAGCAGGAGACAGGTATGAGACTCCTAAGAAAATTAAGATATTTAAAAGCAACTGTGTATACCAGGGAATTGGAAAAAAAACAACCAACAAATAGACAGAAACAAAAATAAAACAGATCCATAAAGGCTCAGCAAGGAAACATGCCTCACAAAAGCCTGAAAATATTTTAAACCTTCATGCCAAGATGATTAGTAAATATCTTCCCTTGCATAGAGCCAGTCTGCCAACATTGAGAAGGGTGGCTGTCTTTTCAAACAATTAACACTTTGGTTTGAATGTTTGTCTTCTTTAAAACTCATGTTGAAATTTAATTGCCAATGTAATAGCCCTGGGAGGTAAAGCCTTTAAGAGATGATTAAGCTATGAGGGCAGGTTTAATGCCTTAATAAAACAGCTCTTAGAGCCAGGTGTGATGACTGTAGTTCCAGTTACCTGGGAGGCTGAGGTGGGAGGATCACTTAAGCCTAGTAGTTCAAGGCTGAAGTGAGCTATTATTACTCCTCTGCACCCCATCCTGGGTTACAGAGTGAGACCCCACCTCTAAAAATAGAAAATAAAAATAAAAGAGCTTTTAGAAGTGGGCTCTCTCATTTTGCCCACCTGCCTTCCACTATGTGATGATGCAGCAAGAAGGCCCTCATAAGACGGTGTCACCTTGATGTTGGACTTCCCGGCCTCCAGGACTGTGAGCCAATAAATGTTTATTATAAAAAACCCAGTCTACAGTATTCTTTATTAGAATAACACCAAGGAGACACACTCTAAGACCCATTATAATTAGATAGCTGAAAGCAAAAACCAAAGAGAGAATCTTAAAAGTAACAAAAAAAAGTGACTCTTTATGTGCAAGACAATCCTCAATAAGACAAACAACATATTTCTCAGCAGAAATTTTGCAGACCACAAAGCAACGGAATGATATATTTAAACTGTTGAAACAAAACAAAACAAAACAAGCAAACAACAACAACAAAAGCAGTGTCACTGGGGAATTCTATATTTAGCAAAAATGTCCTTTAAAAGCGGAGGAGAAATTAAGGCATTACCATATGTAAAAAAAAAAAAAAAACAACTGAGAAGTTCATTATCAATAGAACTACTCTACCCAAGGAGTGAACCCTAATATATAAACTGTGGACTTTGGGTGATTATAATGTGCCAGTACAGGTTCATCGGCTGTAACAAATGTCCCACTCTGGAAAGTGGCATTGATAATGAAGGAGTTTGTGCATGTGTGGGGCAAGGGATGTATTGAAAGTCTCTGCACCTTCCTTTTGATATCGTGAATCTAAAACTTCTCTGAAACAGTGAAGTTTTAAGAATTTAAAAAAAGGTATTGGTGAAGATGAGTGAAAATTGGAATCCTTGTGCACTGCTGGACAGAATGCAAAATGGTGCAACTACTATGGGAAACATTATGGTAGTTCTTAAATGAAAAAGTTACCATGCGATCTAACAATTCTACTTCTGAGTATATAACAAAAGAATTGAAAACAGGGACTCAAACATGTATTTGTATATCCATGTTTAATACAAGCATTATTTATAACAGGCAAAAGTTGGAAGCAACCCAAGTATCCATGAATGGATGAATGGATAAACAAGATACAATAAATACATATAATGGAAGATTATTTGCCTTAAAAATGAAGAACATTGTTATTCGCACTGTAACATAGATGATGTCACACTGTAACATAGATGATGTCACAACAGGACATACTCTGTATGACTCCATTTATGCAGTACCTAGCACTCAAATTTACTGAGACAGAAAGTAGAATTATGGCTTCCAGGGTCTCAGGGATACTGAGTTTCAGTTTGGGAGTTTCCATTTGGCAAAATGAAAAACAAAATGTTCTGGAGATGGGTGGTAGTGATGTTTGCACAACAACGTGAATGTACTTAATGTTACTACACCATAGATGTAAAAATGGTTAAGATAGTAAATTTCATGCTAGGTATATTTTAGCACAATTAAAAAAAATGGTCAAGTAAGATCCCAACACAAAGTCTTTTAGAGTTTTGTTTTGTTTTGTGAACTAAAATAAAATTTTAAGGCTCCCCCCGCAACTGGCTGACTGAATAGACTCCCTTGTGGCCAAAGGAATATCCTAAAACTAAATTCCCTGTCAGGAGAAGGGAGGTCAGACATGCCTCATCATGCCCCCCTCGCTTCTTGGGGACATCCTTTGTACCATTAACAGATCTAAAGATATGCAAGACAAACCTTCAGGTCCTCAATTTACACAACGAATTTATGTCTCTGGCTTATCTCTGATAAACAGCTCCTTATGTTAAAACATTCCAAGCCTGTAGACAAAGCTTCATGTCTTTAACCAATTACAAGTCAAAGAATCTTTAAACCCACCTGTAACCTGTAAGCCCCATCCCCCTTCAAGATGGCCCACCTTTTTGGGCCAAACCAATGTATGCCTCCCATGTATTGATTTATGACTTTACCTTTAAGCGCTGTGTCTCTGAAATGTATAAAACCAAACTGTAACCTGCCACACTGACTCCACTGCTCAAGGCCTCTTGGGCGTGGCTCCGGGTCATGGTCCTCAAATTTGGCTCAGAGTAAATCTCTTTAAAATTATTTTATAGAGTTTGGCTTTTTTTTTCCATTCACAGTTTTTTATCTGTTCACTTACCAATGTATTTCCGGCAATCGTGACATGGCAATGCCTAGCCCTTAGGAGGGTCTCCATAATCCTCATATTGAAAGTTGAGTGGCTCTTGCTGTGTAATAAACTACAATGTTATCGTTTATTTGATGTCACTCCTGGGCCTGTGGGTCCTGAGAAATGCCAAATCTAGTTAGAAGCTGCTGTGTAAGTTTTACTTCTTTTCTGTTATCACTAAGTATGTATCAAAAAAGTATAACTTGATCTCAGCTAGTATTGTGGAGAATTAATCAAACAATGTCCATTTAAGCTTGAAAAGAGTATAGAGAAAAAAAAACACACAGCATATCCTGAGGGCAGTTCAGGAATGCGCCCAGAGGTGATCACAGCTAAGCCAACTGAAGACTTCCAAAAGGAAAAAGATCTCCAGAGCAGACGGTTGGTCAAGGTGTATGCAATCCTCAGTTTCCTGTCTGACCATCCCCAGGGTGCACCCAGGAACATCTGGTATTACAGAAAACCTAATTTGCCACCATTCAGGAAAAATGGGATTGCAGGGCACTGTGTTTTGTAATGTTACCAGAAATAATACTTCACAAACTGGTGAATGACAATCTGTCCAAATAATCTCATAATGATGTTTCTTTATGATAGATATTTATATATCTTAATTTTATAAATAGAAAACCTTAAACACAGAAATGTCCCACAAATTCCTCAATTATGTTGAACTCCCATCTATCTGATTTTAACATAAAATCCTCCAAGGAATAAACAAATTGCAGTTTTCATTTTTAATTATTAAATAATCAAATTTAGTTATAGAAGTTAATTTTACTTTCAGGGTAGTCAAGAATTAAAAAGAAAATTATGACAATAATCAAAAATTTCCTGATAAATCAGTTTATATACTCTTCTGTACTATAAATGGAAATGTTGTAACAAAACATTCAAGAAAAGACAATATATACATGAAAAAATATGCAAAAGATAGGAAAAAGGACATGGAAAAAAGAGAATATATGATTCATGTTGTATCTTTCAAAATATGTATTTTAATGAAAATCTTTTGAATGTAGTCAAGTAATTTTGCTAAAGCATTTCCTTTGAGATTGGAATAAAATGTTGGTGATAACGTTACCAAATATTTATTTCAGTTGCAGAACACAGTGCATCTGGATATAGCTTAATGGTTTACATATTAATTTTCTCATCTCATTCTGACAAGTAGAAAAATGCTTTAATAGAAATGCAGTTAAGTTTGTCGTTTTATATCTATTCAACTTAGTCCCTCAAATTTGTTATTGGTACCATCAAATTGTTCTTAGCAATTGTAAGCATTTGGGGAAGAAAAACATATCAAGCTGAAAAGGAAGTAAAACTTTCCTCAACATAATTAATGTCCATTTTCATTTTTATTGTCCAATCAATTATTTTAAAAGGTTATAAGATAATGCAATAAAATTTTGACTGATACTCATAGCCAATATCTCAGCACTTCAGGAGGTAAAACAAATTTCAATAAAAATAATCATAATAAATTCTAGCAGAAAGGAGAAAAGAACTAGTTCAAGTGAGATTTCCCACTGGGCTTAAAAAGGTATGAAATTAAGGGCAAAGAAAAAGCATTATAAGCTATTTCTATAGGATGCCAAAAAATATGGTTAATTTACTTCATTTCCAGACACACTTTCGAGCTAGTTTATTCACCTTGTGCTAGACAAAGCAAATATTTTGCGGAAGTTTCTAGTGATTGTCTAAAAGGTTGTATATAAATGCACCTTCTCTTGCTAAAGACTCTCCCTAGGTTCCTGCATAAAACTAGTGGCCAAATGTTAACCTACTGCTAACACTGGTGCTTGTTTATAGTTCTGCTCTTGTAAACAAGACTTTTTTTTATCTTAATCAGAGACCTTGGCCCTTTCTAGATAGAATCGTTTTTGTTTAAACAAACCCTGTCTTAGATTTTAAATATATTAATATATGGAATACATGTATAATTTTGCATGTGTATATTACATATATAAACATATATATATAGAAAAAATTACTCTAATATCTCTTACAGTCAACCAGACTGATTGAAATAATAAAATGTTGTTGTTTTAAATTTTTTTTAAAAAAGAAAACGGCTCTGTACTATTAACTATAAAATGTGATAAATAAATATTGGCTGAACACTTGCTCTACTACAGACCTATTGCTAAGCCCTACAAATATCACGTTTGACATCACGTAGTTGTAAATAAGAGGGCCGGGCAAAGTTTACTTCAGAAGTGAGTCTTGCCTATTAAACAGGTAACTGGAGTTATTAAAGGAGTTAACCAACCGAGGCAAAAGGCAGGGCCAAAGGGCAAGACACACCATCTCCAGCAAAGCATCCCGAAGGAAAATCACACAGCACACACAGGGAACTAATAAAGCGCTTTTGTGTCTCTGACCAGTGAAGTGAGAGGCAGGAGAAAGATAAGGCAGGAGAGGTGGGAAGGAACCAGAGAATTAGAGCTATCCAGGGAGCTTGCATGA
This sequence comes from Avahi laniger, assembly GCA_963575035.1. Lineage (NCBI taxonomy): Eukaryota > Metazoa > Chordata > Mammalia > Primates > Indriidae > Avahi > Avahi laniger. Next base: position 1,941 of record CAUYSK010028945.1, on the reverse strand, counting down.
TAGCCTGTGGGTGATGCAGTGGTGTTGAGAAATTTATCAAGGAAATTATATCATTGGATTATAAGTAATCAATTTTTCGATGAAGCAAAACCATGACTAATGACCAAAACTTCCTGAAATAACCATTAAAAAATAGAAGCATGCTCTATGCTATATTTTACTTTTTTATGATTTTTTTAATTTTCATGTATCTGTTGCTCTGATCATGTCAATGAAATTGATAGTTGTCAGCCAAATCATTGCAGTCATGGAATCAGAAAGAGTTCTACGGAGCAGGTATTAATAAAATCTCAACTCGATCTTAAAACCCGCATAGAATAAGCAGGCCCAAAGGACGATTAGAATGCTGTTTACCTTAGTATACATTAATTCAACTATTCATCCATCTGACCTTACATGCTTTCATTCATCCACTCATGCATCTATCATTCATCTCCTGCTGAATTCACCTACAATAACAAGCTCCTCCTTATCTTCCAAACCAGCACATGTGTTCCCTTTCCGTAGTGTTTGATAGCATTCATATTTTCAGGGGTAGCAGGTTATTTCAGGCTCCTCTGGTGAATTTCTTGCTTCAGACTGGCAATTGGCCCTTTATTTATCCAAGAGGCCTTGGTTCCTTTAGGCAGAATATTATATTATCTGTGTGCAAGGGGTGCTCATTGTTACTGGCTTGGTCATTATTTTCAGGCCTTGTCAGTGGATAAAGCTAATCGATATATATTATTTTTAGAAAACAAAATGTATCATGAGTTCATGATGATATTTTAAAACATTATTGAGTAAATATGTATAAATATACATGTAGTATGATTCAAATTATAGAAAACTCAAGAACATGCAAAGCTAAGTAGTTTTATTTGTGATGATTCATGAGATGGTAGGTCTATAAAACAAAGTAAAAATGTGGTTTTCATACCAGACAGAATAAGGTTCCCTCCCTGAGAGGAGAGGCTTATTGCCTTGAAGGGGTGCTCAGGGCCGCTGGGAGTGTTGGCAATGCCCTTTTCTAGGATGGGGTAGTTATATAAAGTAACTGCTAACTTTAGAGCAGTTTACTGAGTTATATTAATACATATGTTCATAAAATTTTCCATGTGAGTTAAAGTTCTCAACGTAAAGTCAATTTTAAAAAGTTGCTGTGGCCTGCTCTTCCCAACTTTTTTTAAGCATAGCTGATTTTTTTCCCAACATTTCTTCCCCAACCATTTCAGTGCTATTTTTGAATATTTCGTGCTTTAAAAATATCATGCACAGCATCTGGAGCTTGTTGGAAGAATGACACCAAAGACTCCTAATAAATAAATATGCTTTGGTTTGTTAGATTAGCTTTACTAGAACTTTTTCTTTTTCTTTTGTCTGGCATTGGGCCATCCATCAGTAATAAATAACTCCATTTTCTCTCATTAACAGAACTATCAATACTCTACCATCGCTGTCTCTGTATCTTAATTTAAGTTAAATTTATTTTGAACAGAAATAAATATTTGCTGAGCACTTTGTGGGTGCTAGAACTGTGCCACACAGAGTAAGTGGCACAGGGCCCTGTTCTTGAGAACATTTAGATTATGATGATGAAATATGTTTGGGGAAAACTGAATCATTGGGAAGGCTTTTGCACTCCAGGTCTGTAGCCAGCTGAGAGAGAAATCCTATTTTTATCTATTCAGATCAGAAATTGTAAGAAATGAATCTGGTTTGGGGTCCATACCTTACTTATAATAGATTCATGGCCCTGGAAACTAAAGGTAAATATTATTATTATTTTTTTTTAATTTTTTTAAATTTATTTCAGCATACTATGGGGGTACAGATGTTTCTGTTACATATGTTGCCCTTGCCCCCACCTCCCTCCCTAAGTCCGAGTTTCAAATATGTCTGGCCACTAGTTTTCTCATCATTCTACAAGTGAGGGCTGTTTATGCTCTCTAATGTACCTTA
>CAUYSK010028944.1:0-13655 GCA_963575035.1 Avahi laniger | reverse complement strand
AAAAATAGAAAGAAATTAATTGGACAACTAAAAATATATAGAAAAAATTAGCCGAGCATGGTGGCGCATGCCTGTAGTCCCAGCTACTCGGGAGGCTGAGGCAGAAGGATTGCTTGAGCCCAGGAGTTTGAGGTTGCTGTGAGCTAGGCTGACGCCAAGGCACTCTAGCCCAGGCAACACAGTGAGACTCTGTCTCAAAAAAAAAAAAACAAAAAACTCCCCCATTTTAATACCTATGTAACTTTAAAAAAGACACCTCATAATAGTATTGACAGTCATTTGAATTTTTGAAGAAATAAGTGAAACTATTTTGCATGGAGACACAACATATATTCTTTACTCTTTCAACTCTAGAAATAGCTTGAGAATTTCAAGTCCAAACATCCCCCTCCTCCCGAAACTTCATATTAGTGGTAATATTTTCTACAGCGTTTTTGAATTTCATCACAGGTTATATATTGTGGCTTTTTTTTCCTTCACTCTAACATTCATGGATAATTCCTTTTTTTTTTTTTTTTTTTACTGACAGATGTTTGAAAGGATAGATTGGAATTAATCCTCATATGAATTTTAGCTTCTTCCAAAGTGTGCGCATAACAAAGCACCAAAGGTTTGCTAATTAATAAGAAAACAAACAGTTGGCACTTCTGCTTTAGTAGGTTACCTTCAAGAGCACTGGCTGTTGGGTCTTGAAGCAGATAATTTAAAAAGTGTTTCCTTTGAAGTAGAAGGGGCCAAAGAAAGCTAGAAAAAGCCCAGCACAATAGGTCTCACAATTGTTATGAACCAGATAGCTGCATCTGGTAATTTCAGTACCTAAGTGATGGGCAAGATCATACCAGAAATGGTGGCCACAGTCAGGAGATTCTGTCTTCCTCCAGGAGAAACAAAGAAAGGGATGACAGGCCTCTCTTCACATACAGAAGTGTGAGAGCTGCCAACCATCCAAGAGAACACTCCAGTTGTTCTCGTGGAGCAGAGCACTACCTCTCTTCTATCCACTCACATCCCACCAAGACTTTTGGAACCCAACTCAAAAACTTTTAACACTATTTTTGGAAGGAGGGGTGATTTTTAAAAATTTCTGTGATCATCTGATTCAAAAGTCTACATTCTTTAATTAGGAAAATGCATCTGTCCATACATTATAAGGAGTCCCAAGTTCTCTGGAAGACCATCCACGGACCCAACACCAGCGACTCTGGGGTTGGAAGCCTTTTATCTTGGAGTTCCTCCATGGCATTCATTAGACCAGAGGGTCTCAAACTCCAGAGGGTCTTAAAGTCCCCCATATTAAAATCACCTCCGGAACTTTAAAAAATTCCATTGCTCAGGTCAGGCCACATCCTGTTCCAATTAAATCAGAACTTGTGAAGGTGAGACCCAGGAATTAACATGTATGTTTTAAACTCTCCAGGGTGATTCCAAAGCGCAGCGAAGTTTAAGGAGTAACACACACGTCTCTTTGCGGTCACACAGTTGATCTAAGTGCTCTATGGTCACTGGTTGTTTTTAATAATTGTGTCAGGAACAAGAGAGAGGAGTCAGCCGTAGGTTTCTTACTTCTAATTTACTTATAATTATCTCGGAAATAAGAAGTAAGGTTAGGTCAGGGATGTGCATGCTTTCGCAGCGCTGTCCCTGGGTCAACAAGCAAATGCAGTTTCTTCAGCGAACGCCAAGGGGCACTCTCTCCCTCCACGCTCTACCTGGAACGACTTCCCCTTTCCAACCGCACAAAGAGCCCAGCCTCCTCTCGGGTGACATCACAAAGGGCCGGTCCCCCGCCCCTTCGGCGCCACCACGTGTGTCCCCGCGCCCGGTGGCCACCCGACTTAGTCCCTCGCCGGCCGGTCTGGGCAGCGGAGGAGGGTGCTTGGCAGTGGCTGGAAGCTTCGCTATGGGAAGTTGTTCCTTTGCTCTCTCGCGCCCAGCCCTCCTCCCTGGTTCTCCGCAGCCGCTGTCGGAGGAGAGCACCGGGAGGCGCGGGCTGCAGCTGCGGCTGCTTCTCCCCGCCCGGGCGGCCGCGCCGCTGGACAGGTGCTGAGCGCCCTCTGAGCCTCCCTTGCTGCCTCCCACCTCTGCCCGGCTGCCGGCTGCCGCAGTGCACATGGGGTGTTGGAGGTAGATGGGCTCCCGGCCCCGGAGGCGGCGGTGGATGCGGCGCTGGGCAGAAGCGGCCGCCGATTCCAGCTGCCGTGGGGCCGTGCGCCCCGGGCGCCCCTGCGAGCCCCCGGCTCAGCCATGGGGACCTCTGCGAGCTGCAGCACCACCCTCGCCTCTTGCAGCCGCCTCGCCCGCCCAGCCAGAGCCACGATGATCGCGGGCTCCCTTCTCCTGGTGAGCGCTTGCGAGGGACCGGGGGTGGCGGCCCCGCCGGAGCAGAAGCGGCTCTCAGGGAGCGGGGCGGGTCCTCGGGCCGGGGCTGTGGGAGGCGCGGGGCTGATCGGCTGGGTTGGAAGGGCGTGGGGGCGCGTTGCAAGGGAAGGCGACACACCGGAGGGCTCCGACTAGGTCATCGGCGGGAGTCGCAGGGCTCAGCCGAAGCTCGGGAACGAAGGCGAATTGTTTTCCTCGCAGTCTGGCTGCGCTGGAGGAGGCTCTAGAGGTTGCCACCCGGCTTCCTGCGCATTTCAGGGCTTTTGCCCCTACTCGGCCTACCTCGTACCTTCTCCCCACCCCCACGGCTGCTGCCCCCTCCGCGTGATGTGGGGCAGGGGCTGCGGGGTAGGGCGCCGAGGGCTCGCGGTGGCCGCCGCTTTGTTGCAGCTGCAGTGTCATGTCGGGATGCTACTGCAGTGAGACAGAGCGGTACCGGTGCGCGCCGGGCACTGGGGACCTCCGGGTGCTTCCGCGCCGTGCATTCCCGAGCAGGGCGCAAGCCCCCCCCCCCCATCCATCCCTTCACTCTCTCTACCCTCTCTTGGCTCGGGTGGGTCTCAGGTTCTGCACGCCAGACAGAACCCTTAGACCCACTCTTAGGCGCCTCCAAAGCGCCGGCTCCCAGCCAGCCAGCTCGCTGGCATCCGAGTGGGGGGAGGGGGAAAGAGATCTTTATAAGGGAAGATGAATTTTCTACAGTCTTTCTTATTCCTCGTTTACCTGTGGCTAGGCAGGTGACCCCGCAGGGTGGTGCAGGCTCCTTCATGTCTCAAGCTGCATCCACATCTGGGCATGTCCTATACATAAGTCCTCCATCACTTACCTGGTCAAAGCCTGAAATCACCCTTGACCCAAAACTTACCCTCCACTTTCCCAAATCCCCTCCCCTTATTTCTAAATATTGGAGTGAAGGGTCAAGTTGGGTGGAAGAAAATTTGATACCAAACCCTTTTGAGCTTCTCATGCCTATCTTTTATCCCTGCAGGGAGGATGGAGATTCTTAGCTAAAAACCAAACAAAAACAAAAAACAAGAGCTTGTTTTCATGGCAGGGCTGTGTAAGGGAAAAGGCAGGCTCCCTGTCTCCTTCCCCAAAAGGGCTTAACTCCTGGCCAGCCAAGAACTGCTTAGATTTCAGGGCATTGCAGTTGCTATGGTCTGAGAATTCATCCTACAGACACTCTGGTTCCTTGTGTGTGTGTTTTAAGACGGAGAGAGAGACTAAAAAAAAGTTTGTTGCTGTTGGCATTTATAATGAGGCAAGTCCCAGTCTCCTTTAGAAACTCTTTTTTTCCCCGTGTTTAATTGAATTTATTATCAGTATCTCCCTGCCTTGTCCTTTAGAAACTCTCTTCCGCCCATTTACAGTAATGGCGAAGTCAAGGTTTGGAGCTCTGAAACAAATGTAGTTGATGGTGAGCTGTAGGGGCGTCTCTTGGGGCAGTGAACCTGGATTGATAGTCTTGGTGTAGAGAGAAAAGCATCTAAGCCCATGGGAACACTGATTCTAATATCAGTGGAGTTAGATCTATCATTGGGTTTCCTCTCTCAGGGCCTTAGATCTATAACCTACCACATCTTGGGTGCCTCCACCACATCTGATTATTATACTCTTCATGGAGCCCACTCCCAGATTAAATCTCAAGGCATTGTGCAATATTTCGTTTATTAATATTTTACCTTTTAGCATGAGATAGGTGCTTAAAGGAAAGTCTCAATGTGATCATAGGGTAGGTTGCCTTAACTAACTGGAAAAGAGCTCAGCTTCTTTTTCTTAAATCATCAAACTCAGCTTACCTAAAAATTGTGCACTGGATTTGCAACTGAAGACCTGGGAATTTAAGTATGGCTGTTTAAAAAAAAAGAAATTTATAATGGGGCTTAGAAGCAGTCTCAAGGCAATAAGCACAGTAAGCAATACAGGATTCCTTATTCTTCACCTAACTGTAATAAAAAGGCTTCACTTAAATTCATGGGGTAGCGTGGGGTTGACCCCATCATCCTAAAGGGTGACTCAGAGGGTGTGCCAGGGATCATCAGGGACTACGTCATAACCCCCAACCAGGGGTGGGAGGAAATGTCTTTTGTCTTTCCCATCCCCATTCTGCATGCCCAACTGTTCAGGACAGACTTTGTTAATGTGTAAAAGGATGATCTCATGACACTATTCTAAGGAGTATTTATCCCATTCGAATTCTTGGCTACGTCTAAGTGACAGACACCAGGTACTGGAGTTCGGTAAACATGACAGGCTACTCAGAACACTACTGGGGGTGCGGCAGGGAGGTTAGTGACATGCCCACATATTGCAGTTAGACTAAAATATAATAATCTCAGTAAAATATTCTGTTCGTTATGACTTTTAGTTATCCTTCTTCTTTCAAATATCTCCCTTTTGGGGTAGCAATATTTATTGTCATCATTTTTGGGTACTTTTTTTTTGGTCATGACAGGCTAACTGCGTGAAAGATACTTACTATAAGCTTTCAAAAGTACTAATATATATGCACACAATCTGATATGATATATGTATATAGCAATTATATATAGAGAGAGCAATTACTGTATGCTGGGTGCTTTATATACAGTATCTCATTTATTTGCAGCATGTGTGAAGCAGGTGGTATTATCTCCATTTTACAAATGAGAAAACGGAGGCTCCAAGAACTTCATTGGTTTGTTCTAGGCCACATGTGATGGCATTGAGGCTGGAATCCAGGACTGCCTGGCTCCTCGGCTCATGTTCTCCCTCACCCCACTGCCATACTGCCTGTTTCACAAGTCCAAATCGTTTGATAATAAAATGTAACAACAGAGAAAGCTCACTGGGGGAAAGTTGAGATGGTGGTTTGGTTAGTTGCAGAGCATAGATGAGAATTATATGAGTGCCTTTGGAAGAAAGTGTTCTTGCTGCTTGCACGTCTGTTTCTGATGACTTGAGGCGTCTGTGCAATATTAGGAAGTAAAACACAAACTGAAAGACATGCTATATGTTCCAGATGAAAAGTCTGGAAGCAAGATAAATGAGACCTTTAGGTTTGCGCCAGTGTTAAGGCATGTTCTAGAAGGTCTTGCCCATTTGACACTATTAATACATAGTGAGAGATGCCTCTTGCCCTCAGGGAGCTTCCTTTGACTGCACTCATAGAAAGTCGGCAGTGGAGCAGTCAGAAGAGAGGGGAGCCATGAGTGATAAGTCAGTTCCGAAGTTTTGGAAACCACTCTTTTGCATGTGTTATGGATTCCAGATAGAGGGCCATTTACTGTAATAGCCTGTCCAGCTGTGTGTTTGGCTAGAAAGTACCAAGTATTAGTGTCTCTATCTGTCATTGACACTGGACATCTGGCTTAGTGCTACCTCTGGACCTTTACTTATTAAAGTAAATTACCCAGGAATTGGTACACCACTGACGCTGTCCCATTAGGCAGGTGTGGGTGGTCTGGTGGTGGCTGAAGTCCTGAATTATGTCAAGATTTGGTGACAAGTTCAAATAGAACTATAAATTAGAGATATTATACCCAAAGGATTTTCTCCTTTTTGTGCACCTTAATTCTACAATCCTAGAATGTGAAAGCAGGGAGGGAGGATGAAACTGCTGATCTAATACCCTATATTTTTTGGTGGAGGGGGAAAAATAGAAGTGGGGAAGTGATTTATTTTTCATGTTCACAGTAAGCCTACATTGAGCTGTCTTTCTGAGGGAGGCACTGCCCTTGGCAGTGGGAGCCCAGGGATGAACTGGGATTTGGATCTTGCCATGAAGGTACAATTAATATGATAAATAAAATGAACATGGCCATCAGCAGTTCCAGTTGGGTTTCCCTTGCTCATATGGAATTAGTGGTTGAATGTATATACCCAGACTACTACACCAAATGTGACTGATGTCAAAATCTTAAAAATACCTGAAGTAACTTTGGCTATTAGTCAGAAAGGCAGAGAAAGAAAACACTCCCAAAGTCTCAGAATAACATACATTAGCCTCGGTGGGGAGGGTGACTTACAATCAGAGGCACGGGGAAGCCACAACCTGCTCTGGCATGCGGGATTCCTGATTTGCCCCGTGAGTCATCCCTACAGTCAAAATGTGTAGAATGGGATGGAACTTTCTCAGCGAACTGTTTCCAAAAGCATATGTTTGAATCTGCCTCAGGTTCAGCCCCAAGCAAACCGACCTCCAGTGTAAAAAAATTATACAAGCTTACCAAGTCAGCAAGAAAAAAATTCCTTGTAAATGAGATTTAAGGATTGCCTTAAGTTAGGAGAAAAAAAACTGAGACTAAATAGGCATAGATCCACCAGCTGCCCATATTGCATATCTTAGTGTAGCTAAATTTGGACAAAGTCTATCTGGCTGGACATGGTAAGCACAGTTAATGGCATATTTTCCAGGACAGTTTGCAGATAGTCCCTTTCTCCAAGTGTGTCCTTATTGGGTAGGCGCAGTGGGTGTGAGCTTCTGGGCTGGCTCTGGCAGGTAGTCTGTGTACTTTCTGCATTGTAGATCAGGACGTGGAGACATCACACTTAAACTTTGCACTTGACTACTTCCATGTAGAGGAGAATCCTCTTTGGAGGCTCCATAGGCAAGTTGCAAATTGCTTATGTGCTCAATTGGCCCTTTATCAAGCATGAAAACTATAATTAGCTTAAGTAAACTTCATTCTTTTATGGGGCAAGAAGTGATGGGTAATGGTCAGATGCATTATCAGATGACTCAGGGCCTGTAAGAATTGAGTGACTTTTCCTTGTGTCAACGGCTGTGCTTGTTTTCCAGTAAGCACTAATACCCTGCTGGTTCTCTTCCCCCCGAGCAGGCCTGGCAAATTCTGGTGATGCCACCAGCAACTTTTTGGCAAACTCAGGTGCTTCTCTTCTGTGACAAGAGGAGCCCAAGTTATCTCAGAGCTTTGGGCATGTGTCCAGTGATCACTTGGAGCTGACTCAGTCTGGACCATTACACGTAGATATGACACCTGAAGCCATAACAACAGTCAGCTTGGTCTCCAAAGTTGAATTCCCATTTAGCATTAGCAGGAGCCTGGGCTTCGTGGCTGCTGCCATAGCAGCTGCTGAGCTTTAATTCTTTAGGAAGAGGGGTGAGATCATGAATAAATACTGGCCTTGCTTCAGTGTTTGTGTTTGTCAAATACCAGAAAATAAACAGGAATCCTAAATTGGTTTGTGTACTGCCACCTGGCTTTCCTACCACCTCCCATATCCAGCCTGAATCCAAGAGAAGAGGAGACCGGGCAGAGATTATAACTTGGGAGGAATCTGGCAGATGTAAGTATGGGCGGGACTTAGGGCTATAGAGAGGTGGGGCTCATTGATATTTAGGCTGCTCATTCAACGCAGTAGTGAGCTCACTGTTCTTGAGGGATGCTGAGGGCCACCAGGAGGATTTACAAGTCAGTGCCCTGGCTTTGGAGATGACAGATGTTTGCAGTGGTGGAAAAGTTGTGCTCAGAGGGATCTGAGGCAGGTGTGAAATCAGGCAGGGGGTGGGTAGGGGGTCAGGGCACTGCCCTATGGCTTCCTCTTCTCTTTAGATATTTGAAAATTATGCCTAAGAATTTGTTATAAACAAAAACAAAATAAAAACCAAAGAAAGAGGGGGGCTTAGTAAGCTCTATCATAGCAAAGCTCATTATCTAATCTCTATATAATTTTCTGTTTGTTCCTCTGCTGCCAGAACTGCTGGGTGGCTCCGTTGCTTGGTGCCATTTGCAAATCTGTCTTGGGAAAAGGAACATGAGCTTAATGGATTTAGGAGAGAGGAAAGGAGTGAGTCCACGAGTCCTGGAATCAAATGAGAACAGCTGCAAATTCAACATGGCTTCAGCTCTGAGAACCCAGAGAGAAGGAATTAGAAAGTGGCTGTTAATATTAATCATTGATATTGATGTCACCAGCCCTTCTTTACTGAGTGCTTACCATTGACATCTCATTGAATACCATCTACAACCGATCTCAGTAAAGCTTACAAGTCTGCGAGGTCGTAGCATTACCCCCATTTTACAGATAAAGGAATGAAATTTGAGAAAGTTTATGGTCATGCAATTGGCAACTGCCGGAGAGAGAATTCAAATCTAGGTCAGTGTGGCTTTGTGCCCACTGCGCTTTCTGCCAAGTGTGGGTAGGGGACAGGTCACTTTAATTTACCAGAATTTTGTTTCCTGTAAAGTGAATGATTTTACCCCAGAGTTGAACATTCTTTTTCCAGAAATCACCGAGCAGTTCTGCTCCATGATGGTGCTTGGAAGTTCTGCCAAAACTAGTGGTTATAAAGTGAGAACAACCTGTGTGTGGACCGAAAGGGGAGGGCAGAGAGTTATTGGCAAGCATTTTCCTATGGTGTGATTCTGACGGGCAATGGCACCATGGCTAAAATGGAAAGATACTCCTGCAAATTGCAATGTTATAAATAAGGGGTGGGTAGTCTGCTTTTCTGCTACTTGGGTCATTTTGAAAAATATTTGCTTAGTGAGTAACAGTGTGACATGGGTTCTGCTTAGCAGTGTAGTTTTAACTCACTTATTCTGAGAACTTGAAGACCTTTTAGAGTTTTCTCTGCCATCGGCCTAATTCTTTGTATAGGATAAGTGCATGGGCTTGTGCCATCTGTTATTAGTATTTCATTTGCTCACTTTTCATTTCAGGTGTCTTAGAAACTGTTGTAGTGCCATGATTTGAGTAGTCCCATAGGTGGGGTGTGTGTGTGTGTGTGTGTGTGTGTGTGGTTTATCAAACTCACCGGTAGCACCTTCTTAAGCAAGTTTTTAAATATCTCTTTGCAGAGTGTAGAGACTGAGTAGATTAGAGAAAGGCAAAGGGTGAGAGGAAATTGTTTAATCATTTGTCCTGGAAAAGAGGTTAGAATTCTGGCCTCCCAAAGAATTTTTGGGACAAGACCATTACTGATTTCATCTTACATATGGCCAGGTCTGCTCAACCAGGATTAGGAAACGTGGTAGGGTTGGGAAGGGAGGAAGAGAATCGAAGTCAAATGGTGACAGGTTCCCAGAATAATTACCTGGTTATTATGCAACCTTTGCTCTTCCTTTATGTCTACAAGTTCATGGCCCTTCCTCTTGAGTTTAAACCTTACATACCTCGTCCAGGAAAAATAACAAAATGGACAAGGTTTGTACGTGTTTCTCTCCTCATTTGGAATGCTCAGGGCCAATGTTGTTATTCCATCTCAACTTCTCAAAGACAACGTGCTATTCATCTTTGTGTGTCTGGCTCAATGTCCTGACACATAGTAGTTAAGCAATAAATGATTGTTGAATGAATTCCAGAAGGATCTTGCTTTAAATTAACTGTTCATTCATTCTAGACAAAGGTAGCTGGAGCTTGAACTACATCTCAATACTTTGAACTACAACTCAAAGGTAGTTGAGTTATTAAGAAAGAACATTTTAAACTTAAACAAGTTGGCAGACTAGAAGAACCTACTGGATATGGAATTTTCTTTATGTATCTTCTGAATTAAGTTCTCTTCACTGACACTATTTACGGATAGTTAAAACTAATGTCTATGTACTTGCTTGTGTTCTGCTTTTCCTTATGTAGCTATTTTCTGTTGTCTTACAGAGGTATATTTATATTTTTCATCCATTGAAGAACATTTGTAGAGCATCAATTAAATGTCAGGCACTGCTAGACTCTGGGTATATGATAGTGAAAGGTTGTTCATAGCCTCTCCCTCTTGGAGATCACAGAAGGCGTGATGTTTAATAAGAACCAGCCATTCAAAGAGCAGAAGGAAGAGCATGCTAGTAGGAGGAAATAGCACGTGGAAGGGCTCAGAGGAAGGAAAGAGCCTATGTGTTCAGAGAGTAGAAAGAAGATCATTGCGGTTGGTGCTCAGTGAATGGGGGCACTGGGAGCCTGGATTGAGGTGGAAGAGGCAGGCAGGGGCCAGATCAGACAAGACCTTTTAAACTGCGAGGGCATCAGACTACGACTCAGTGCAGTGGGAAGCAGGGTAATGTTATGGCTTGAATCTGATTTTTTTTTTTCACTCTGGCAGCTCTGCGGAGAATGGATTAGGGAGGGGAGTGCAGAAGCAGGAGGCCAGTTAGAATCTTTTACAGTAGTTCAGGGCAGAGATGATGGTACCGGGGTGGTGGCAGTGAAGATGGGGATTCCTAGATAGAGATTTTGGAGAGAGTTTACCGATGTGACGATAGGAGGGGGCAGGTGGTGCCGAAAGAAAGTAATGATCAAGGCTGACTCCCGAGTTTCTAAGTCAAGCAGTCTATGGTGGTCTGATTACTTTGAAAGGGAAGGCTGGGGAGGAGCGGGTGGGATTGGGAAACCCGAAGTCTGGATGTGTATTGAGTAACTTCAAGGAGCCTGTGACTTATGTCAGTTCCAGCCTTCGTGCCTGCCATTTTTTCATAGCTGTCATCATCCCTCTGGTTGTTGGTGTGTCGAGCCATTCTGCTGTTGTTGGATACTTGGCTTGCTGCTTCCACTGCAAGCAGCACTAATGAAGTTGTCTCTGTATAAACCAATCCCTCTTTTTTTCCTTTTGGGTTGTTTCCCCAAGGTGTATTCCCCAACGTGGAATTGCTGGGTCAAAGGAAATGAATGAACAGTTTTATGGCTTTGGCTGCATATTGCCAGACTGTTTTCAGGAATACTGAATTAATTTGGAGTGCCATCAGCCACCTATGAATGTGCTTTCTGCTCTATAAGCCTGCCAGCATTGGAATTTATAACCTTAATTTATTTATGCTGCTTTAAATATGTAAGGGTCCTTGGTTGTGCAAATCTGCATTTCAGTAGTTGCTAGGGGTATCATAAATTTATCCATATGTTGATTGCCTTTGTATTTATGTATTCATGTAGTTTCCTGTCTTCACTGTTGAGTAGAAGTTATGTTAACCTCATTTGCATTAATTTTTATACATTTTTGGTTATAAGCTTTTATTGTCTGTGTATGGCATATTTTTCTACATTCTACTTTTAATATTATTGTATTTAATAACACAAAAATTTAAGTTTGTATTTTTAAACCCATTTTCTTTTTTGTGTCTGAGAATGTTTTCTTTTTGTGTTCATTTTGTTTTAACATAACCTTCAGAAATTGATCTCTTTGCAGGTAGGATAAATGCACTATTCTGATAACTTTGAATTTTATGTTTGATCTTTTAAATGTTGGGGTGGTGACTTTTCTGGACTTTAGTGTGGTATTTGTGGTAAGAAGCACGTCAGTGTGTTTTGCAGGATATTCGTACACACTGTGTGAGTAAAGGATTGTATGGTGAAATATTTTTGGGTCCCACTAAGTCACCATTTCTGACAGCTCTTCTGCAAGGCCTGCTGGAGCCCTCAGTAGGTTAGTAGTAATTGTGCCTTTCCAAGATAAGATTCTAATCAAGAGCATTTTCTAAACTTTTAGACCAGGGGTTGGTAAACTTTATCTGTGAAGAGCCAGATAGTTAAGTATTTTCAGTTTTGTGGATCGTGTGGTCTTGGCAGTAACTATGCAGTTCTGCCTTTGTATGGCGAGAGCAGCCCTTGGCAATACTTCAAAGAATGGGCATGGCATGTTCCAATAAAACTTTATTTGTGGTCATTGAGATTTGAATTTTAGACAATTTTCACATGTCACAAAATATTCTTTTGATTTCTGAAAACTGTTGTTAGCTTGTGGACTATACAAAAACAGGAAGGGGCTGGAGTTTGCTCACTCTTTTTTTAGAACATAGAATCATTAACATCTTATGGGGCTACATCAGGGAAACTTACTGTGGAAAATGCTTACTTAAATTCTGCTCCAGTTATCCATATTGTATTTACTGACCGTAAATCCTTTCTCCTCTCTTGTGCTTTCTCATTTGCTCTATACCAACTTTTTCTTTTAAATGTTTTGAAAATGCCAGTTGGCCCTTGTTTCTCTTTTAAACTCTTAGTATTTTTGCTTTTTAGTATGTTCTAAGTCCAGGAGGGTGTGTTTCAGGATTACCGATTTTTAAAATCTGGCATCTTTGATATACTTCTCAGGAATCAGATATGTGCATTTTAATTGGGGCGTTTTCCAAGATTGTCTAATCCCAACGGAATAAGACTAAAATACAGTAAAATGATAAGTTGGTGGGAGTGAAATTAAAATAACATTTATGGAACACTTGCTATGTGTTAGGCATGTTCTGCCTGCTTTATCCGTATTAGCAATTAATTCTCAAAACCATCTCTGAAGAATAAGTGTTGCTATTATCTCTTATACTGATGAGGAAACAGAGACACAGGAATGAGCCACTTGCCAATGCTGCTCAGAATTAAGGACAGAAAAAAAAATCCTGGTGTTTTTCCTACTCAGACACCACCCGACACAACACTTTTGAAACCAGATTCTCCAGTGGACATAAGCTGGGCGTCCTCTAATTCAATTCAGTTCTGACGCTGTCTACCAAGAGGTAGCATCAGATCCATAGGTTAAAGGCTCCGTCCCACTAGACTGGTTGCCAGTTGTAACCCCAGGTTGTTTTACCTGTGCTTCTGACTGACTGGCTATGAATTGGTGTTCCCATGACCCCTCCTTGGGTTTGATTAATTTGCTAGAGCGGTTCATAGAACTCAGAGAAACACTTTACTTACATTTACCGGTTTCTTAATAAAGAATATAATAAAGGATACAGGTAAAGAGCCAGGTGGAAAAGATACATAGGACAAGACACGTGGGAAGGGGTGTGGAGCTTCCATGCCATTTCTGGATGCATGGAAGCACCCACCCTTTTGGGTTTTTATGGAGACTCCATTACTTAGGCTTGATTGAGTACATCATTGGCTATTGGTTATCAACTCAACCGTCAACCCGTTTCCCTCCCTGGAGGTTGGAGGTAGGACTGAAAGTCCCAACTCTCTAATCGTGCCTTGGTCACCTGGTGCCTTGGTCACCTGGTGCCTTGGTCTCTCAGGTGACCAGCCCCATCCTGAAGCTATCTAGGGGCTCCCAGCTATCGGTCATCTCATTTGCATACAAAAAACACTCATCGCTCTGGAGATTTCAAGGTTTTAGGAGCTGTGTGTTAGGAACCAGGGACAGAGACCAAACATATATTTCTTACTATGTCACAGTATCACACTCAGCTAGTACCTGGTAGAGCTGGGCCTTCCTGGCATACTCCAGGCTGAAATAGGTTTTGTTTATATGTACTTTCATGCTGGAGTTGAGCACCCTCTGGAGTCGTTGATTTTGCCTTGGTTTATATGCCCTTCTATAAATCCTTAGCATGTACAGGGTAGAATTCCCTCTC